>JAZGTJ010000386.1:93652-123507 GCA_036877575.1 Botia almorhae | reverse complement strand
TTTATATTTATGTGTGATCGTGCAGCATCATTTAAAACGTAAGAAACAAATAAACATTACGTGACTGAAAACGCTAACAACCATAAAACATAATAAGCGCTGAGAGACTCGCTCTCTCATTTACCGCCATTGCAGGTTTGAACACAGTTTGAATTCAGCAGGTGATCACGTGACCACTGAAGGTTCTAATCACACCGGTGTGATCGTACGCGTCTGAGCCTAACCGAGAATGATCACACCGGTGTGATCGTACGCGCGAAAGGGTTAATTACAAGATAATTTGCTGTTTTACTTTACTAATAATAAATAATAATAAATATTATTGTGTTATATTATGCTAATATATTTGGCTTGAAATTCAAGTTTTATTCATAATTATTTGAAGCTTTTTGATGCGTATTAGTTTGATTCATATCCTTATAACAATGTCTTATTAAATTATTTAAGAGGGAATAGTTTTGGAACAAAGACAGCTTTTAATGGGCACTGTTGTGTTCTATAAAGCACACAATCCAGATATATTTGATTTGTTTTTGTATCTGATGTATCTGTATAGGATGGACTGTCCACCATTTTGCAAATGATTTGTTTTTCAGACATTATCTGGCGTATCTACATTAGAACATAAAAAAGTCATAAAAAGTACTTCAGATGTGGTAAGTTTGTTTCTGTAAGGTTGTATTACACATTTCATTCCCAACATTCTCTATATACAAACTAAGTAATTAAATGCAGGGAAGCAAATTAAATACAAGTGTACAAAAAACATAGATTAATGGAAATAATTAGATTGTGGAAATCTTGATTTGATGTTTTTTTAATCAAAATCAAAAGGTTAATTACTTCATTGTAAACAAAAGAAGAAGTCACACTGACTCTCACAAAGCTGAACTCAACTGATTTTGCCTCTCATTTCCATTTCTTACCATGCCATTTCCTTCCTGGCAGTAAAATTGTATGTACCCTATAAAAGGAAACAGCCCCTGACTGTTGCATTATGGGGATTGAGGCTATTGAGTCTAGTTGCTATTGATCTGACTCAGGAATCCTGGTGGGACAAATTACTAAAAGACACTGAATGTCAAGATCGGCGCTTGTCAAATGTAATCCAAAGTTGAGGACAAATAATGAAAACAATTGACCATACAAGAAAGTCAAAAGTAATGATCAGCCTAAATTCTGTTCCTTCTCCCCAGTTATATGGTATTTGTTCGCTGTATTATTTACAGTTTGTAGCGCAGGGCGAGTACAATTCTTCTCTGCTAATTTCACATGTGTAGAGGGAACGTTTTTAATGATCCTCAGTATGCTATACCCGAGCGATGAATAAATAGGTTCTCACTAGCAAGTAAAAATGACATTTGTTAGGAGGACAGGTGGGTTTTAACAGAGGGATTCAGAAAGGGTAACAGTATGCAGTTCATCTACATTTGCTTCATTTTCTACTTTTCTCTTTGAGCTGAACTGATGGGTAGTTTATACATTTTCAAATTCACTTGTTATATGCAGGGTTTCTTTTCATTTCTCTCCCAGCCATTTAATGGCTGGAATGACCCAGATGTTTTTGTAGACCAAATTACAGCCTGTCCTAATTTCTCAGTTGTATTTATGTGTACCTAAATGTGTATTGCAAATTACAAGGATAGATACAGTTCACGGTTATAAAACACGTAGTTATTTAATGGGGAGAGGTGGACATTTATTTGTTACCAAAAAATGTGGAGAGTGAGAACAGGAGGGGAGGCGTTACAGCTAATGTCTGGTTTTCGGACAAAAATACTTTTTAAAAAAATGTGCTGTATTTAGAAGTCAAGACAAGTAGATTTATACTAATAATATGGATTTATATACATGTATATGAAACCTTTATTAATGTACAATGGTGTATATTTTGTTATATTACAAATTATATTTGTAACAAAGAGTCAGACAGGTCCATTTGCAGCTGTGTTTTATTAGAGTCGTCAACAGGCAGAGTTATCAACAGCGAACAGTTATAGTGGAGGCAAAACAAAAGTGTAGTCATTATACAGTCAGTGGTCAGGGCAGACAGCAAACAATCAATATCAAAAACACAATCCAAGATCAAGATGGGCAACAATCATCAACGGTTAAACAAATCAAAGGCAGGTAGCGAACAATCAACAAACGGTAAACAGTCCAGATCATACACAGAAAACCGGCAGGGAATAAACAGGGAAAACTGCTCCGAATTTATGCACATGGCAAATCAAGATTTCGCAATGAGCTGTAGTAAATATCTGGTTTATAAAGGCGATGATAATCAGGAACAGGTGGCAAACAGGAAATGATCAGCACCTGGTAAAGTGCATCATGGGAAATGTAGTTTGTGTGGAATCTGGTCAATATTCCGGAGAGGGTTCCTTCTGGTGGTGCAGTGGAGAGGAGGCTGAAGCCTCCACCGTAACAATACTCAGCTATTCAAATATATATCAGCATTACAACAACAGTTTCAGCAATGTGCCCAATTGCTTTAATGACATCATGCACTCAAGCAAATCTAGGGTTTCATATGTTTCTGCAAAACCTGATGATCTATATTATCCCACCATGATTTGAAGATGTTCTAAAGAGGATCTTATGTGCTTTAAAAACCTAAAACTTAATTTTCATGTTTATAATGATTGAAAATTTCAATTTGAATACAATATTTACTCTTTATATAGTTTGGTTTGTAAATGCAACACAAATATATAAATAGTCTTTATTATTGTTGTTACCAAAATGTGTCTTGTAATTTTATAATTTATTTACTTTTATTTTTAATTAGTTATAGGCAATATTCATTGTTTTATTCTGTAACGCAATGACAAACCATAGATAACAACAGTACAAGTATGACGATTACAAGTGGCATATTTACATAAATTGTAATTTCATTCAGACAGACAGATCTTATGCAGACATTTCCTGTAGACACGGTTCTTCTCTCTCATCCATCTCACTGCCAGTCATGGTGTATTTCTTAGAACTAAAGTGCTCTCTGATTAACAACCACAGTTTCCTCTTCCTGCCGTGTTCTTTAGTTAACAAAGACATCTTTGGAATGCTCTCTGCAAATGTTAAGCATTCAGCCAGCATCCATTGTGAAGCTCGTGCTGGAAATGACTGAAGAAATTTGTTCAGGGACGTTTTTAACACATTATCAGTGAAGATAATTACTCCGATGGCTGACAGTAAGCAGTGAGGATGTATTAGCTATGGTACACTTGACTTTGTGAATGAGTAAAATACTGTCTTAAAGGTTAAATTTATTTAAATTTTAAATTCAAAAAGCTCTTTGTACAAAGTAATTATTTAACATTATTTATTATAGAAGGGCTTATACATAACAAATTATTCATGTTAATAAGATCTTATAACAAATATATTTAATATTTCAGACAAATTGGTTTAGGCTAGGAAAGGATTTGTGTGTTTTCCTAAGGCTGCATCATTCAAAAGACGTTTTTGAAAAATGTAGCACACATGGAAATGTGTTTGTAATTACATAAATCGTTAAAACAGATTAAACTTACAACACATTAGAAAGCATTTCCTTATTGATAAAAAGCTTAAATGCATAAGATGATAAAAACAGTCTCTGTTATTATGTCTCTTAAAAATGCTGTTATTTCATCTTAGCCAAAATGCTCTCCACAAAATGTGCTGATCCAAGGTGATCTCGTTCATTTTCATCTGCAAACCGTACAAAACAATATTGCATTAGTAATTTAATATTCTGTGAACCTCAAATTATTCATAAGCATTTGTATGCCTCTTATGTTGTTAATACTGTATGTGAAAAGGGTTATTATTGAACGTTTTATCCAAACACAGAAAATGGTGTGTGCCTTAAAGCCACAAATACCTGTGAAAACTAATGAGATTGCATTGGCTGATCACGTCTGCTTACACCTTAAGGGCAAAGAAGTGCATCGCTCTCTGAAACCTCAGGCCAAAAGTGCCAAATCCTTCTAATCTCCCACTCATCAATTTTGACCACAAAATCAATACATGTATTATGTTTCCAGAAAAACCTGATGCAAATGACTGACCGAGTCAGATCCAACAACCCATTTAACATTTTCAATTTAAAAAAACTTTTTTGTGCGGTCAAGGAGAAACGCTACGGTTAATTTACTCGACGCACCCAATTATAACCAAAAGTCAAGCTACCAATGTCATGCAGAACATGTCAAAGACCGACGACAACGAATCGCTTCCGGCTCGCATGTATGGACTTGTTATTTTGACATGAAACACCTACGAGGGCTTAGAAGGATCAGTGTCTCTGCAGCGTACCGTGGTGCTGAGGTTCCCTGCTATAATGATCCCTCATTAGAGTGCTACCTTTAGGCATGCGAGACTTTCCCTGCGCTCAGATGTCAGGTAGATGATGGTGCAGTTGCTCTACTGTTATAATAATTCACTGGCTGACAATTGTAAAGCAGCAACTTGTTCTTTTTGAATTGGAGCAGTTGCATTGGACGCACGTGTTATGCTGACTGATCTTGCGAGGCTGACACAAGTAGATGTAGAATGAGGGTAATATAGGGTTTGAATTGACTACAACGGTGTGATATGTGGCACAGTGGCACTTTAGACCCTTAATATTGCCATTACTGTTGTATATACCGCATGGGGGTGTGGAACATCATTGATAATTTACACAGGTTTGGGAGTATTTCTTTAAAACATATAACAGACTGCCAGAAACACGCTCTTGTAAAGCTTAGGCAAAATAACTTAATTAATTATAACTATATGTAAGGAAATGAACAGAATGTCTGAGCTAAAGTTAGCCATTGCTAAGTGAGCTTATATGAGAGTGGCAACATGAAGTCCATTTTGAAATTTATAACCATATTTTATGTTGTTTATGTCAACAGCAAACCACTTACATCACAGAACATAAAAATCTGCTAAAAATGTGCTACTGCTTACTAGTGTTTATGACAAAGAGTATGTAATTTCCTAAAGGTTGATGTCATTTAAAGAACTGTCTTTTGTTTTTATTAAAAATAAAATGTTTTGTTTTAAGTAAAAAAGAGGCCATACGGTTTAAACATAAAACCTATGAATTGATATGAAGGCTCAAACTCTATGCAGACTGGACTGTAGAATGGTTGCACTTTTAACCTCACATTCAGAGAGCTGAGCCATTATATAAAGGCTTAACAGTTTGATCTCAGTACCCAGAATTCCATTCAACCTATTGTCATAGACATGCTGACAATGCCCCTTTCTCTGAATCTATATCCACTGGGGGCTTGAGTGCTATGGCTGACCTTGTGCTCTGTGGCCTCCTTTCCTGTCTGAATATTGAGATAGGCCTGTGCAATTGTTAAATTGAAACCAAAACACATGAACATATCCATTGTCCACTGTGGACAATCTCCAATGGCATCTCCATTGTCTTCTTCAGCAATGTCTAACAGTACCAATACCGTCAAAAAAAAGGGCAAAAGCGTCCTTGATCCCAAACCTCAACCTCCTGTCAATAGCCAGAGTCTTTAATAAAGCTTTTCCCAGCTGTCACAATAAGCTGACCCTATTGTAAGAGCTTCCGTGCTGTTCATATGCAATACCAAAGACTATATATCTGTCTATGACAGTGCAATGTTCAAAATTCATATGTATTGCAGAGATAAAATGGGCATGTGCATGATGTTATAAATCCCTTTGTCTTATGAGGTTACTGAGAAGCACAGAGGTCAGATCTCATAGCATTTGTGCACTGCTCAGTCTACAGGCATCAAGGCGGTTCAGCATCTAATTTACTCTCCTGTGTATCATCCAGCTTCATTCTTCAAAGTTGCAATGTGAAGCACATTAAAAATAACAGTCGGTGCTCTGCGGTCTGTATGTGGAGCACTGAGATCATTGATACAATTGTCTTCTTGTCCTTCGCGGTATCAGTAATGCTTTCTTTGGGCCCATAGCACTTGATCTGAATAGCTGGCGAGGCAGCACTCAGCTCCACAATAATCTGACTGACTCAAGGTGCGTGTATAAATTATTTCTTTTAATCTACTAAAGCCGCGCTGGCTATAGAGTGGAATCGCTAATTCTCCCTCATTATAAATCAAGCAGCCGCTGAAGAAAGGGTCAGATTGGCTAGGATGCCCTTATAGCTCCTCATTTTCTTGCCAGACTGTCCTACCCTCTCCTACCACTCTATCTTTGTCTCTTTTGCTATATTTTGAATGGACATCTTTGCCATTAAATTTAACCAGCGATGTCCCAAGGTGACATTCAGTGAAAGTATAAAGTCAGATGCCACTGGTGTCTATGGACACATTCTAGTGCTTATACGTTTCTGTGTATCTATCTATGTATCTATTGTTTTATTTTGTAATTAAATTACATCTCTAGTTTAGATTGAAAAACTGAAATAAAAACTTCAAAGACATTTTGGCAAATGTTTTAGGTTCTTGTACATTGCATTTATTAATTTTTTAATAAGTATACAGCTTGAATTTCTGATGTGGGTGGGGCTGAAATGTCACCTTTCTAGTGATTGGTCAGCCTGTGGTTTCCTGCCACCAAAACCACGGGGCAGGAACCAAGACACTGACCCAAGCAAATGTAAAATGAACCAACACAAGATAGCAAACACAAGGGAGAACGAACTAAGCAGGTAACGAGGACAGACAGGTGTGGGAAATCAACTGAAAACAGGAAGATTAACGAGGAAACAAGGGGGCGGGGTCAGAATGGCAAAATGTAAACAAACAAAGGCCAAGTGCTTCCACAGATAACAAAGACCTTGAGCATGAGTTTAGATCCTGACTTGACACAAAACACAGGGAATGTCAGGATCCTGGCAAGAGAATCTAGGAATAACTCAAGACAAGAAGCCAGGACCCTGACAAGTCTCAATGTAACATAATACATTACAACTGTATAAGAAAACAGTAAAGATTGGAGTAATTAATCAGAAGTTTAGATAAATTTTAATATATACACATAACAAACACACACAGTCCTACTTTAATTTTATTCTATATTACCACAGCCCTTTAACATTAACACATGTATTTGTCCATCTGCTTGGATAGTTGCTGGCTACTAAAACAATAGGAAACATTTTAATTGAATATATTAAATAAAACTGAACTTTTTTTATAACTGTACTGCTATGCCTTTAAAATAATGTTTTTTTAGATTAATTTTTATCAATATTACTCTCATATGTTCAAACTCTGGAAATATCAGATAACGACACAGTGGGGTCACATAAACTGGAAGTTTTTTGTTAAAATTGTTTTGTTTTTGATACTGAAATGTGTTTTGAAAAACTATGAGTCCAGATGTAAAAGCCATAAAAACAGGCTATATTACCAACGAGATTTTGCATTATAAAGTTTCTGATGGTAAGGCTTTTATATAAACCAATATACACAGCTCAAACATTACATAAGTTCGCCCCTTCCTTGGCTTACATCCACTATTTCATTCAGCTGTGCTTTAATAAATCTAAAGCACATTTCTTCTCTTTGATCAAAACTTTGAACCTCCAAAAAACTTATGAGGGTCTGCTCTATACAGAACTACAAGTTGTTTCAAAAAATGTTTTTGTTCTCTTATTTGTGTTATCCCCAAAAGACACCAAACCAAATGCCAGTTTATTAAAAAAAAGGTTTCAGGTCAGTAATTGTTCAGTGAGAATTGTAGTAGAATTGTAGCTATTATACATTTTACTTTTGCTATAAATGTATTAATGATTAACACGTTGTCACAATAACAGAGAATAATGTAAAGAAATGTAAAAAATTATAATTAAAGCTATATCTATATGTGTATTATAAAATCATTATGACAAAACAGATTTAGAAACACTGTCCAACAAAAGCAAAAAAAAAACACTGGATGGCCAAAAACAATCTAAGCCATAGCCTTCCTATGGCTGCAGTAAATATTTGTTTAAACCCCCATAGATCAGATTTGTGGCTGGGTCTGCAGTTCAGGGCATCCAGAAACCAGACAATTGGGCCGGTGTGCTAACAGGAATGGAAGTGTCTTAACAGAGCTGCCTAAACAACCAGCTGTATAAACAGATCTAAAGGAGGGGAAAACATTTCAGGACCTTAGACAGTATCCTAATCAACTAAAGAAGAAACTATCACACATAGCAGAGCAGAGGGGACCAAAAGACTGTGAAGTTTGTTTCCACACACTGAAGCTCAGGAACATTTTCAGGAAAAGTTTGAGCTTGTGTTATATGATACCAAGAACTTTCCATATATGGGGTACAATTTAAGACTTGGAACTCTAAGGAAGTCATACTTATTCTCAACAAACTGTCAGTGAGAAGTGCATACAGAGATTTTATCCATACAAGAAGGTCCCATAGCTACTTTTACATACAGAGCTATATTTTATATACAAATACATAATATAAAATGTAAAAAATGACACAAAAATGTATAACAAGATTGCATTTTAAAAATTGGGTTCTAATCATGTCAAATCTTAATCATTTAGTAATTTACATTTATAACAGATTGTCAAAATTTATGACGTTGTATCATTTAATTGCTGGAAACATTCCAGAAGGAAGGACCAAATGGAAAGACCAAATTACTATTTCGGGGGTACTGACATTTTGATTTGCTTCAAACTAGCTACCTTTCACTAGACTCTTTGAGTGGAATTTGTGCCTCTAATGCTTTTATTAAAATGTTACGGAACACCAAGTTGTATTCCTATTCATTGAAGTGCTACCAAACATTTTTTCATTATTCTGTATTCTAAAAAAAAACAGAAATCCCTCACAGACAAAACGCAATTACTCAACTTCTGTCTGAGCAACCTTTATTACGGGTAAATAACTTTCAAATCACATCTCCTTGTTTAAAATATTCACTCATTATGTGAATAGAGAAAAATGGTTTCCCATGGTTATTTTCACAATACATAATCATTCATTGTTCTCCCACTTTGCAGACAGAGTGTTAATGCCTGAGTGAACTCGCGGCTTTGTCTCGAGCATTTTCTCAGCTTGCGCATCCGTGTCATTACAGCGCTCAAACCAAATCAGCGCTACCAAGTGTGAGAGGATGTTAAATAGCTATCTGTGTTTCTCTCTCCTTCGCGGGACCGCTGCGACACTCTTCTATTCACATTGCTGGCATTTAGCGTTCTCCCGTCTCCTACCCGCCACTTTCATTTTCATTTACCCTTCCATGCGTGGCTTTGCATGCCTCGAATAGCACTAAAGAAAAGGAGGGTTGGAATAAATGACCGTAAATGATCTAGCGCGTGTGATAATTGCGCAGTGCAACCCATTAGTCTTAACATTCCGTGGCGTTCCTACAGAAAACTGCTTACTGAGGAGACATGCATTAGTAAAGTAATGGCTTGTCTCTAAGCATTTTTTGTATTCTTTATATTTGCTTTCAATTAGGTTACATGTATTGTTGATGCTGCTAAACTGCTTTTAATTTCGCATTTTAGAGAGATGCTGCAAAAATCAGCAAATGAGATGAAGGGGACTGTTTAATTCAATTAGTGACATGTCATCTTATGCTTTTTAAGTAATGTAGAGTGCTCTGATTGGTGGAACAGTCTGTCTGGCTCCACCTACGGAACCTTAACTAACAGGACTGTCAGAATGAAAGTAAGGTTGAAGACTACAGTATATGTTCAATGAGTCTGAGGTTAGTTGAAGGGGGTGGAGATATGGCCCTGTCAGCTTCTCTCTAATTTCCATCCTGAGACTGCTGGCCAGGTGATGGTCAGAAACGTAGATATCCACCTGCTGAGCCACAGAGCCATATGTCTGCACTCGAGCAAGCACTGGGTTAAAGTTTAGCTGGTTATCATGGCCTCAACAGCCCCAGCCTTGGGCGGTCCACAGTCTGTTTGCTAACTGAAGCATATTGCACACAAAACTGAAAGTCAGACGACTCTTCTTGTTTAAGTAACTGATTCCTGGCCAGTTAAAGAGATGGTCACAATTTTAAAAAATGTGTGTTTTGAAGTGAATAGAACAAGCTTTTGTGACTATTCCTTTAAGCTACAAAAGCACCAGAACTTTGCATTTATGCTTTTGGCAGCTGCTGTTATCCAAAGCAACTTACGGTGCATTCAAAGTATACATTTTTATACATGTATACAAAGTATACATGTTCCCTGGGAATTGCACCCATGACCTTTGCACTGCTAACGTAATGTGATACCAAATGATCGACAGAATTAGCCACAGGCAAAGGTCTGGCTATGTGAGACTACAATAGCCCCCTGCTAGTAGTTGCTGTGATCTGCCTGCAAAGAGCATCTATTTCTTTTGACATCCATTCAAAATAAGCCATGTGATGTTTTTTATTTCATGCTCTTACTGTACTCTACATGTATCTGTATGTGTTGTGCTCTTTATAATATTCTAAAAATTCATACATTGACATTACTAGTTTACATAGTTAACATTCATAGATAGACATAGTTGAAAACGCTTGACTTGACCTTTGTCTTTGAATATTTTCTGTTTTGTCTTTATTATTAACTGTTATAATAGTTAATTATTGCAACAGTAAATAACTATTAATAATAGTTATTTAGGTATTTAAGGTTATTTGTGAGCTGATAGGTTCTTATTAAAAGCGAGTGAAATTGCATCAGTTGGGAGTTTTTACTTTTAAGTTCCACTATCTGCACCAATAAAGGAATCATGTATTATGCTCAGACTCACTTTTGAAATGCTAAATGAAATGTAAAATCTTGCCATCACCTGATGCATTAGTCAGTCACTGATGTTCACACTGCATTTTCTGGAGTGCTTTGTGAAAATTGACAGTTGACTACCCTGTAAAACTACGAACTGAATTGAAATGTTGGACAAATGTGTTTCAGAAACTGCAGATCTTGGCTGTGATCTACAGAAGAGGTACTGTTGCTTGTTGACCGCACACCAATAAAATATGCACAAGATTACAAATTACCTGGACTATAATTATAATCCCATAATTTGTATCTATTAGGATAATGTTGATAAACATGCACATGCACAAACATATGCACACTTGTTCTTTTAAATGCATGAGACAATTAATGATGCCATCTGACAATTGAAGAAGTGCATAGCAATTTACTTTTTTTGTATTGCATGGTAATTTACTTTAATTTACTTACATTATTGGACATGTACAGTACAGTACAGTACAGTACAGTACAGTACATTACATCCTGAATGGCTGTAAAATCAATCAGTATGTATTAAGTGTATACAAAACTGCCACACATTACAAGGTTTGTATAAACTGACCTGTAAAAGTTATAGCCTTTGCTTTAAATGCATTTAATAAATAAGCTGTCAACAAACATTAACAGATTGAACAATGTTTATTTTAACAGCATTTTCATGCTTATATGCAGTACAGAAAACAATGAGGTTGGGAATGAATCATTGAGTGAATCAGTGAATGAATGAATCAGTCAAAAGGCATGAAAACAATTTGGCTTAATGAGAATATCAGTGTGATGCTAAGACAACATACATTAATATATTTCCCAGTGACCAAGGCAAATGAACACTGACCCACACATTCAATAATCATTCCAGCAGGAGGTTATACCGCTCTGTGAACATGAGGAGCTCACCCTTAAGGACTAAAGCAAACAACATGATGAAGAGCCTACCATCGTAGTTTGTCTTGGTGGCTGGAGGGCGCAGGTTCAATGTTTATTGATGTGATGGAAACCCTGCAGTGGCACCTGTGGATGAGTCATGCAGAGCCAAGTTATTACTTCTCACCTTTACATTAACTGAAGGGCCAGAAAAACACTCAGTTTTAAGTAAAACACTTACATTATTAGCTGTTAGCCTGTACTTGTGTCTTATCATCAACTTCGTCACCCATTAATGCTCACTGTTTGCGCTACAATTAGTGACAATTGTAACAAAGTTATCGGCGTGCCTTTTCAAACCCTCAAAGAGATTAGCATTTTTCAGAAGCAGAAGGTAGATACTGCCTGATAGTTAATACAAAAGAGTTAAAAAAAGAGATTCTTTTTCTGTACTGCACTGCAGAACTGTTGACCCCCGTATTTATGTACTAATCTTCTAATGCATATTGCACACTAAACCATAAATTGCATTCTCCAGTCAGATCCCAGTTTTATTTAAATCCACTGGCAAACATAAACAGTTCATCAGGTTCATGGCTTTACACCTTGAAAGCTATTTTGAGCTTTGTTGACTTTATTGCTTAACAATTACAAAAGGTGTAACATTCACTGCTTCTCAAGAAGAAAACAATATATTAGGGTGTGTGAACTTAAACCTTGAAAAACTTGAAAATGCTGATCTGTGTCAATTGCTGTGTCAATTGTAGGCATATGTAAATATATAATGAAGCTGAATTATGTTTTTCCTGAAATCTGACATTTTTAATGTATTTAATTAACAAGGTCTTTAAATAGGTACTTTGTAAGTTTCACAAAGTTCAAACTAGTGCATATCCATATGAACCTGCTATAAATCCACTTCTTTTTATAGTCTTTTATAATAAATAGACAAGCTAACTATATATAGGCTTCGGTGAATAGAATGTGTTTCAAGCACTTCAATGAACAAGTACAAACACCCACGATGGAATGAAGATTGTGGAGTTTTCATAATGAGTTATTAGAAATGCACCAATAGTAACTGATGTCGTTTTTGGATTTAGTAACTTCCATTTCATCTTTCTAACCTTTTGTACATGTTCTGGAGAAATAAGCCATAATTATAGGCATGAATCCAGGTAATCAAAGGCTATTCCCTTTATCCACAGGCTTTCACTGTAATTAAGACCAAAGGAGGTTTTGCTCGATCCCAAAGCATTCAATTTTCCTTGCAGATTTGGTTTATTATTTTCTTCAAGCTTGCCTTTTCTTTTGAATTCATGACCAGCTTAAATAGAACTGCATCTGCGGTACAATTTTATACTTTTGGTCCCTAATCTCATTCACATGAAAAGCAATATAATAAGGGTGCAGGTTTTACCCAGGTCTTTATCTCCGACATCATGCTGATGTATAGAACGTCACCCTCTTTATCATTTCTGATGTTAAATTTGTCTGCAGTGCTGCAACAGCTGTTTGATTCTGTGTGTTTCTTATCGTGGGTTTAATGTGCTGTGACAGATAATGCGACTGTCAATGACGTCTCTTCGCAACATAATTACTGATTTATGCTTTAATCGCACCCTGTTCCTGTTATATTGCGCGCTTTCATGCAAAGATAAAGGCGCCCAGATAGAACGCACCCAGTCACAGTTGATGTGTCTGAAACGTCTTTCTGCATGAATACTCATCTTTTTTTTCCCCGCACACTTTTAACATTGACTTAAAAATAGTAAAGCTACCAATTTGAACATAAACACAGACAGGCCTCGATGGTTCTGATGTTAAATTATGTATGCAGTCAGGTGACCTCAAAAAGTTGCAACGTGTGGTTGATGGATTGAGCGTATCGAGGGAGATCTGTATTCACGCTCTCATTCAAATACTTAATCCTAATAATTAGGTGATAAACGAGGGCTATTGATATTCTCCTGCCTTTTACAACGCTGCACCTGAGTTGCCATGGCAATAGAGCTCAATAGGAAGGGGAGCATGAGAGCCGCATTACAACTGCAACATCTGATGCAGGCATTCTTAAAGAGCCCCAGATAATTGGGGTTTGGAGAAGCAACTGTTTCTGTCGAAGCTGATTGTTTTACTGTTGTTTTGCTGATTGGCGTTTCAGCATGCCTGGATTCTCTAATCATTGATCTGTTTGAAAAATCAAGTTTCATATCACCTGCAGGTATTTCCTTGTCTTTGTGATTCTGAAGCAACCATCGCCACACATGAAAGAACAAGTGTATTATTGCTACAACACCAAATGGTCCTTAACTTTGGGCACTTTTGGCTCTGTGGAAAAATACTTTCACATCCTTACTAGTTTAATTTGTCAATGTCCAATGTCCAATGTTTTGACAATGTCCAACAGCATCATACATGCATCACCGGACAATTTTGTCATTTTAATTCTAAAGTAATTTCACACACAGTCAAATCTGCACCTCATCTATTCTATATATTATGTATATATATTATGTATTATATATTATAGCATGTATTCTGTTTGATAGCATTCTGTAATGAAAATGACATTTGAGACATTTTTTGAATGAACATGTGATTTCCTTTGTCTTGATAGAATTCATTTTCATACAATAAATATTCAAATGTTTGAGTTTTTTAACCTATTATTCAGATTGTCATTGGTTTGGAAATGTAGTGAGATGTAGTGAGTGGTTTGAAAACATTGCTTAGCTTGTTTGTTCCTCTGAGAATTTGGTGGGAAATGTTTGAGGTCATATGAAACTCTTTGAGAAATAGGATTAGGGGGTTCATTTTCTCAGGAGAAAAATCTGAGAAGCAAAGGAAAAACGTCTCTGCTTGCTCTCTGTTTAATGTCATTGCTGTCTAAGAGAATGAACTGAGATATTAGACTTCTCTTGTGATTTTTTGCCCTTCCTATGGTTCTTTAATGAGCCTAATTTACATAGAAATTAGGTTTATGCTAACTTTGTTGTATGGAAGGTGCCACAACTTTTTTGTTGTATTCATCAATCTTAAATATGCAACCAGCACATATGAGTGTGACAATTCAGGTGTCCACATATTTTTCGCTCTGTAGTGTAGGCCCAAATTGATTGGACGTCTACTTGATACCAAGTTTCTCTGTTTCTCCTAGACAGCAACAGTGTCAAATACACAAACAACATTCTTTAAAATTCATCTTCATTTTCAGTCTGTCGTCAAATGTGACACATCATGCTATGTGATAGAATCCCTATGTCGTGCCCATGGACACAACCTGTGTGGGACCTGATGAAACTGTCCTCACAATAGATAACATGTCCAAATGAAGTCCCGGTAGGAAAACGAGAAAGAAAAGAGATCGAGGAAGTGTCACACACAGTCTCTAAATCTCAAAGACCCATCAAGAAGTCATCAAGATGAATGGCGTAGAACAGCCACCCCCCCACCTGCCACCACCCCCTCCCCTTCAGAACCGGTCCGAAATGACACGCTGCTTCTCACGAAGACTTGAGGGGTGCAGACTATCAGATGCCAATTAAAGCTGGGACATGATGTCTGACAAGTGACATTTAATTTACCATTTTCAGAACAAAATAAAAAAATGAAAAGCCAGGCAATGGCAGGATGCTGGGTCTGACTATATAATATAGAAGAGAAACATGATGATGCGTGATTGCATTTACAAAAACATACAAGGTACTGCTAATAGTGTAACCTGGCCTAAGAATGACGGTGGGGTACCAGTCATGAAAGTTACATAGTGATTCAGTTTCAAACAGTTTTGCCTCATACATATAAAAACGCATTTAATTTGCACTTTCATATGTTTTTATTGGAAGCTGAATGTAATCGTGACTCGTTTACATCTGTTTTTAGTAACCGGATCACCAGAAACAGATATTAAGTGTAAACAGGGCCAATGTGATGTCTGTATTTTTAGGTGGTTTGATAAAGTTTTCATTAAAACTCTCCCAATTTAGCTTTCAAGTTCACTGGAGGGAGAAAGAAAAGCTGAGATGTTTTCTTCAAAGACTTCCACTAACTGCTCTTGCACCTAAAGTAATCTTCATGAACTTTCAATTTGCATTACTTGAGATTAGAATTTCAGATTAGAGGCATTAAGCGACGTCTGAGAACTCAAGATGATCGTAATGCCTCGTTTTCCGGTCCAAGGCTCTGCTTGCTGTCTGTAATTATGGAAATGTCTTTTATCATAATGTTAATGTTGGGGATAACAGCATATTCCAACCCCCATGGACTAGGCTGGCCCACGGTTCACCCCTCATAACTAGTGAAAAGCGCAACCAAGCGTAATAACTCCCAGTATTAAAAAATCATGTTCGGATACGGGCTTGACATAATCAATACAAGCTGACAAGTACGCAACATTTCGTCCCACTTTGCCGGGTTGTGCGGTGGCATAAAAAAAATATATGAAGAATTCTTGGCTGAGCAAATAAACAGTAATGAAATCATGTTGGCTTCAATGACTTTGTCTTGGTGAGGGTGGCTCGCCATCGAACGATCGCAAATAATTGTGCTGGGACTACAAGATGTTTCTGAGTGAAAAGTGAGTGCAAGAAACAGCGTTATAAAAAATCTATAAGAAGTGTTGAGATCAGAGACTGAGGAGACCACATGAAAATAATTGGGACTTGGGTAAAAAGAAATTCATATGAAATTCAACCTTTCCTTTGTTTCCTAGACAGCACTATGCACAAAATGTTCAGAGTTAAAAGTGAACATTTTTCCTTTTTTTGAGAAATCCACTGTCACAATTTAAGTAGTGTCAGTCTAACAGCAGTCTACCTTTTTAGAGGCAGCACATTCTGCATATAAACTATGACTTGATAAATTATTGGAGTAATACCGTTTACTTGTGGGACAAAATGACAGCCCAGAGTAAAAATCTAAAAGAGCTATTATGCCCAGAATTGGCTGTAGGGCACGTTCCGTAATTTCTAATGAAAATGACATTTCTAAATGATAATCGCAACACCTTTCTTGTTACATTTTAGTTTTTCTTAGTTTCTTACTTATAGCTCATGACAGCAATAAAATATTCTACAATAGCATTGTATAGACATTTATGAGCAAATGTATCTATACCTCAACTCAGTGGTTTCTTCTGTTATATAGCTTATGGTATTTATAACACAATTTCGATTTGGCACAATTTCTATCATAATATTAGAGAACATGCTGAGTTGCTGTTTGTGATAATTGTTGCAACATAACCTAGGGTTCATCCCACAATCTTGCAATTTATTGAAAATTACAGTGCAGTTTATTGTGAACTCCTTTTGAATGCATTGTGAACTCCTTTTGAAAGATTGACTATGGGGTTTCTGAACTGGTAATTTTGATGTCTTAGTTATTTTGGACTCTTTCTTTAGCCATAATTCAAAAATGATTGTTCAGCTTCATTGATTTGCTCTGCTAAACAGACCTCTGAATAGAACCACTTTTCTTTAGCTCAGAGGAAGATAAAGCCCAATATGATCATTCATTCATGTTTAAAGAAATCAAAGGTAATAGCTTCAGCTGCTTTAATTCCCCAATGTTAGAAGACCCAACCTTCCTGCACCTTCTCACAACCTTTCTGTCGTTGGTAAGCTAACTTCTCTGTGGACTCTGCTCACATTAGACTTGCAAGACTGACCTTGAGGGCCTGACTCATGGAGGGCTTCTCTTTTTTATAACTTTGGGTATAAGTGAAGAATTCAGGTCTGGAACTCTGTTTGAATGTGGTTTAAATAATTTGAATGATAACGTGCAAGTGCTTTTGAATGGCTGATGTATTCCAGGGTCAGGGTTTTTTTTAAGGAGGCAAAACAAACCTCTTCAGAGGAGACACTTATTGACTATTGACGACAGCAGTGAAGAATAGAAAAAAAACTGTTGAAATTTCTTTGAAAGTTATTGTAGCGTCAGATTTAAAGATCTAGTGCTCAAAAAAACATTAAGATTGTAGATTAGAATTGTACACTGCAAAAATACTGTACATACATCAATGTGACATCATTCCAAATAGAATAGAATGATATCATTTATTTGCAGTACACACATTATTTCAGTACACATTTACACATTATTTGGCATTAACATTGAAGGCACTTTTAGCACATAAACATGAACATAGCACATAGCAAATATATAGCACATAAATGTAGCACATAAAAATGGCATTATATATAGGCCCCCATTTGCTTTTTTGAAAGAAAACAATGGCCTGATGTTCACATGTCAGTCAGATGCACTTTATATCTAAATGGTTGATTTCTGGTCACATTAAACTGTAACACATTATGTGCCACAATTTATGTTAAAAATTAGTCAGAAATGTTGCTTGTGAGAATATGTTTGGCTAGGACTGCAAAGGAGATACTGAGAGAGTACCGGCAATTTATGAGCGCCCATGGTACGCAAGAATAATTACTAGTACTGTGAACAGAATAGGGTAGAATTGCTAAAACTCTGGCTGTACCGCAAGTACCAGCCCACTCCACGCACTGCCTAGAAAATAAAACAGGCAATGAAATCCAGAGCCATATCTAGTCATATAAACTTCAGACATATCATATAAACTTCAGAGCTGGCTTTTTCACTTCAGCCAGTAAACATTCACAGCAACTACCCAAAACCCCTTAGCAACCACATAGCAGTCCACTCAGAATACCTCAGCAACCAAATATCATGATGGAGATGTTCTAGTTTATTTTGATAATCCACTTTAGACTTCTAACTGAAAGTAACTACGTCAACTAAATATCAACTCACTTTCATTAGAGCATTAGTAGACTGTTAGGGTAGAGTTAGTGGAATACAAGTTTAAGTTCAGATGTACTTGTAAAGTAACTTATAGTCGGTAGAATGTCTATTGGGTGGTCATCAAGTCAGCAGATAATAAGCAGACAGACTACTAGCACATTGAGAACTGATCAGTAGTTGTAATGTTGCTTATAGTTAGTAGAATATCTAAAGTGGACTATCGAAATGACCATGCAGACTTTTACAAGAGTAAGCAACACAGACTGCAACGTCAGGAAATGTAAAAATATACTTTGAATCGCTCACAGTGTGGTGATATTCACAAGTGTGGGCTAATTCACATTTAGTCCACAGTTTTTGGGAGTGGAAAAGGCACTTGGTGCCCTCCTAATGCATGTTTATTTTTACCATGTAAAAATATCCAGGATTTAAGAAGCACTTAGCTTTTTACCACACCTCACGGTGAGTGAGCACATAAGTCTGTCTGACAAGGGAAACAGGACCGCTTGAGAGAAAAGCAGGTGTTTTGCTTGAACTTTATTCTCAGATCGAAGACAAGGCTAAGTGCACTTTTCGGGAGACTATCAGTGGTTTTGTCAGCTTAGCAGTCCAGTGAAGAGAAAGGTCATTCTCTCTAACTCAGGTGTCTTAATGTAAGTAATTTTCCAGCCTACTGTATGTTTTCTATGTATTTTGTCATTTCTTTACTCATGCAGGGACCTAGGGGCACCCTGGCTAATTTTGCCCTCGTATCCTTCGGTTTGTTTGCGATCATGTTCAAGTGTTCGCGATCTCATTACAAATATTTTGTCTGGTTCTGCTGGGCCGCACGTATAGACCAAATGAAACTAACTGTCACTTTTGCCCTATTATAAATAAATAATGCAATGCACAACCTCGCTTGCCTCTCTCGTTTGATTGGCTCAGCTCTCATTACTTGCTGTAGACACTATCATGCTGTTTACCTCTTTATTCAGCAGTTCTTGAGTTTGAAAGACACATCAGTGCACCAACACAGTAGGATTTAATGTAGTCCCTTATTACCTATTCTCACAGGCCAGGGGGCCCCAGCACAGATCCACCTGCTGTTGTATTCAGTCACTGTCACATTACAAGTAAACAAGACAGATGGCAGTGCCCAGGTATTTCTTGGGGGTATGAATGCCTGGGTAAAGGACATGTTCCTACGGATGGGCGAAAAGCGAACTTTCCAAACATAAATGAATATCTATTGATGTGCGGTGCAAGAAACTCTCAGCTCCTCTGGATATGACATCACCTGTCTAGGCAATCGAGATAAAAATGGTGTTGCCGGGCAGAGAGGGAAAAGCAACCCTGAAGACAGCAGGATTTAGTAATAAATAAATCCTAATAATAAATCCCATCTTGGGGCACTCATACATATTTTGTCCAATATTTAGAATTTGTTTCCAGATAAAAAACAAAAACAGATTATGCTCCTTCGTTTGTTGAAAACTATGCCTCCAAACGTGACAAAACAATATATATAGGTGACCTGCTTCAGTGGGCAAATATGCTACATTTTCTGGTGGCATTGTGCTAAACAGTGTCAGTGTCATTATTGGCATATGAAGGTCAGCTGTGTCTTTCCGTCTGTTTTTTTTGTTGGCTCGGTCTGTTGCACAGTTAAACGAATCCTCACCCTATCAAGGGGAGCAGAGGCCAGGCAGACAAGCATTTGGTGAGTAAACTTAATGAACTGCACAAACACAGGGAGCATCTAGATCTGGTGCTTGCTGCTAATAAGTTGGCTGTAAAAACAGAACATGTGGCAAAAACAGGGGGCCTTCCTCTGAACGGGTTCTGTGGGTTTTTCCTCTGTGCTAGCTGCTTTGGGGAAGCCACTGTAAACTATATTCGCTATGTAAGTAGTTACTGTAACAACAGACAGGGTTTTACAAGATTTACCGGTAATTACCTGTCATACAGTAGTTTTTACAATAAAAATAAAGTTTAAATTTTTAAATAAAAACAAATATTGCAATGCATTGTGGGAAAAATGCTGCTCCTGTAGTTTCATTTTAAATCAATGGTATGGTGATTAGAGTTCTTTTTTATTGGGTTTTTAAACCTGATTTACTTAAAAAAATTTCTTTAAATGAGAAAATAAATTTGACTTCATGATTGATTCTTAACTTTAGGCATGATGCAAGGTTTTGCATGATGAAATCATTGTCTTTCATGAACAGTTGAAGGAAAGGGTCGTTTAGAATGCTGTTGTGGTAAGCTGAGTAGTTTTTTGTCTCTGATGAACTATAAATATGAGCCGTCAACCAGACATAAACTGATATCAGCACTCAGCATACAAAACAACAACAGTGACAGGCAACAAACATTATTTTAGTGTGATTGTGTGAGAATAAATGTTACAAAAATAATTAGATAACAAAAATACAGCCACATAATTGATCCATGGGGAAATCCACTTACATATATACCTATAAGAAAAAATTAATTGATTTGTATTTTATACAAATAATCCTCTGTAATAAAGTAATTTATATTCCAATGTGTATTTTCACAGTCAAAAATATGCTTTATTTTATTACATAAAAAGATAATTGCCACAAGGGGCTGTTAACAAGTCTGTGAGTTTTTTAACCTGTAATTTACATAAATTTCAAATTAATCCATTTACTAAAATAACTATGTTCCCTCAGCTTGCATAGCTGTAAAGCTGCATGCTCAATATAACGTAACAAAAAACTGCAATGTAGCATATCATCATGACAGCAATGTAGTATATCGCCAAAGGTAGCTCATTACTGGAAATGCTACGCTGTTTTAAAAAAGGCTAACCTTGCGTCACCCACCTAAAAATGTTATGTTGTTAGCATAACCACTTTTATTTTCTTCCCAACACTGGCCACTAAATTCATATCTGAGTCCCAGTGTTACTTTTTTTACTTTTAGACCCCCTGCTTTTGTTTGTTATTCCTTACCCTGTTCTTACTCTTCTTCCCTGTTTCATTCCCTTTGTCATATCCGTTCTCTCTTGCTGTGTGCCGCCTTCTTTTCATTTCTCTTCCTCATTCCCTTCAGAAGGCTGCAAAAACACAACCTCATCCTACCCAGAGATCAACATATGGTGCAGATGGTTGTCTGAATATAAAAAAAGGAGGAATTTTCCCCTGTGAGAGGCGAGATTATTTGGAGCAGTTCTGGACTGCCAACAGGAATGCTGTTGTAGAGCATTCGAAGAAGTTAGTAGCAACTCTTGCTCTGTATTCCGAGCAGCCATTTTATGTCACTTTCTGTGTCAACAATCTCAGCAAGCCGTTCCTTCTAAATAGATTCTATCAGAGGGCACTATAGGTAGCAGACACATGCTGATATATTTATTTTCAAATGGTAATAAGACACAACAGGACTGCAGAAAATATATAAATGTATATAATATATATTTGAAGGTATGATTTATTGCCGCATTGATGAATTAGCTGACAGCCCCGCACCTACATATACAGAGCTGCTGTTTTTTATTGCGCGCACACGCTCAGGTTCCTCACACTGGATGAACGCATTCATAATGACAGTGCTGAGGCATCTCATTTCTCAACATCAAGGTGGGCCAGAGATAGGTATCTTTGTGATCCCTGTTCTCATCTTGAGAAGCGAGATTAGAAGCAAGGGTCCAGGCTAGGGGCCACCAATTACCCCCAGAATAGAATCAATCCATGCTATGCTTTGATACATGAGACGGACAGACAATTGCAGGAAGACAGAAAGGTGGATAAGAAATGGGGGTGACATCACACATACATCTGGAAAAGCAGTATAAATCATCTGCTGAAGCCCACTGCGAATAAGATGCCCATCGCACACCTGGTCAGGTTAGTCACAGGTGAAAAGTTGCTGTTCGTGACTGTATAATAGATATGGCTCCCATGTCTTACAATGATGATAACTCTTGTCACCATGGAATGGTAGTTGTAAAAATATATTTAATGGCCTAAATATGATCTGTTTCAGAGAGGTCCATAAAACCTGGAGAAAACATTTGTTAGCATTTACATTTATTTCAATGGAAATTGTTCGGCAGGTGCAGGAGCCCCAGGAACTATTTCGTTTTAAATCTGCCATCTTTGTTCATTGGAGTCATGGAATTTTTAGGAGGATTTTAGTATAATCATGACCATGTGGCACACAGTGTGGATTGTTTTGTGAATCAGTCACGATGTAATATCAGTACTAGTATTGCATACGAAAGTACAGGGCAGTTAAAAACCATATTAGACTCAAAGGTAGAGTGCTTTATTCTATTTTAAATGTGAAGAGGAGGCTTACATAAGTGACAGCAGCAAAAGAGTTCAATACTCAAGGGTATAGAGAAGACTTGATGATGATGTAGTTGGAAGGACCATTATATCAACAATTATAAGTAAAATAGGAAATAGGAAAATAGACAAAATCCTGGACAGCAATAAACACTGCAGAAAGGTACCAGTTTTTCCTGTGGTAAAAAATATATTTTGTGGTAGCATGGTCATGGTCATTCACATGCAAAAAATCAATAACTAAATGAACTACTTAACAGCATATATTTTTATAGCATGAAGTATTCAGAACAGAATTCTCTACCTCAAATTCTCAAAGTCAAAATAACTTATTAAATACCTTTGCAATGTTCTTGTTTCCTGTTCCCACTGACTGTTTAATGTGTCACTTCCTGTTATGTTATTGTTAGAGATGCAAATAGGTGTTGGGGGGGTGCTATGGTGGGGTTGTTGTGAGGTATTTTGCCAAAATCTAATGTTATAAAATATCAAGCGCTATACACAGGGTATTTAAATCAATATTGATGTTATAAAACTGTTGGCCCAATCTCTCTTTACCGTTTCCACAGCTCAGACCTCAAATGCACAAAATATTATTTTAAAGGGAAATATCCTTTCAGCATATTACCCTTTACATACATAGTTCTTAAAGAGTAAAGAAAACACTTAACCTACAAGAATCTCATAGCCCTGCTCTAGTTGTTCTTACATGTATCTTGTTACCCCTGATTAATCTGTGTTTATATAACCCCACTGTTTCCTTTGTTCCTTGTCACTTATTGTTGTTTAGTGTTGATTTTGGTTTCTTGTGTTCCTGTCTTTTGTATTGTATTGTATTGTTTCTATTGTACACAGATCAAGTCTATTTGCTTTCTTGCTTCATTCACTGTTGCAACTTTATTTACATAGGACTAAAAGACTCTAGCTTGTGGTTATGACTAGAACACAACACTAAATTGGGTCTTTGCTTATCATGAAAGTATTTGTTTCCTGCACCTTAATAATATTATTTTCTTTCAGGAGTCTCTTAATGATTTCAGTTATCTCTCATATATGAAGGCAAACAAGTCAGTATTATCTTTATAATAAAAGCAGAGATCATTAATAGTGAACAAAGCAGATGCAAACTTGTATCTTGGTTCATCATTCAAGAAGGTTCAGAAAGGCCCTTGTTTTTCACTTGTTACTTTGTACCTGCCTTACAATCTTCTTTTTCACAGTACAATGTTACTGTAAGGGGGAAATCTGTGTTATTTGTTGGGATTTGCTTTTATTTGGATGGCTGCTGATATTTTTTTCAATGCAGGAAAATCCCTGATCACATAGTATAGCACTATTTTCATCATTACTATTTCTTAGCAGAGCCTTATTGAGTTTTAGCTTCTTTTAAAATAATGATAATAACAAAAATAATATTAATGAAAGTTAAGAACTAGGAGCTCAATACTATTGATCACATTTATATGTAAGGATGTCATTTTCAGACAGTGATGTACTGCAGTGTGGATGTTTGCTTTTAAATCAGGCCAATAAACAAGATGAATGAACTCAGTAGAGGATGAGTGAATGTGTGGTCAATAAACTATTATTGCACAGCCCTTGTGTGTCATAAAAAAGCCTGTGCCACCTTTATTACATTGATTTAGGAGGGCTATTGATATGTCAAATATCTGAGCTGAACTGAGGTAGGCTGGGGAAAGTTAATATGTATAACTACAGCCAAACAATTATTACAAAGCATATCTGCCAATATTAGATATCTTCAATTATAATCTATTTCAGATAAATATACTTCAAAACGCCACATAAAAATAAAAGCTTTGATTGGTCGCTTTATTTGTCAGTCAAACAGCTCTTCCTGTCCTAGAAATTGGTTCTTGGTCAGAAAGTTCAGAGAGTTCACATGCTTATGGAAGATGCTATTTCCCACATTAAGTTGTAAACATAAGTATGTCAACATTCAGGAGCTTTGTGATGGACTTGAACCTTCAAGTCAACAGCTTGTATTTACAAAAGTTCTAGTAGCATGTTAAGGAAACATAACTTATATTGTAGATATAAATTCAGAGAAGATAGTAAGAGAGAAAACAGTTTCTAATCCAAATTCACCTCAGTGGATATAGACACAAATCTCCCACAAGACTTGCTAGTGTTTACAGCAATAGCCTGGAGAGTGGGTGAGTTAATCCATGGCATGTCAATGAATGAAGTAGCTTACTCTCGCATCTCTTTTTTAAATAAAAATGAGCCACGATTATAAAATGTTTCCTTTGTTCTCAGTAACTGCATGATGATCTGTAAAAAATTTGACATTACATTTTTGTTCAGGGCCATTTTTTGACTAGAAAAGTGGGTTCCTGGAACCTGTCAAAAGCCTTTCGCAATCATTTCTGCCTTTTTGCATAAAGATATCCAGTTAGAAAAGTCTCAAATTGGCTTGAAATGGCCTGTCAGAGTGATTGAAAGGCAGCTTTAAAAAATGGTCCAGGTTTTCTGGCAAACAAAAAACCCCTAAAAAACTGAGATACCACTTCACCAAACTCATTTAGCCCATGTCAGGTGTCAGGGACAATGTGTGAAGGCAGATCAATATTACACTAAACTATTACAAAGAAAGATATGTTGCTGAAATTAGAAGGACCCCCCCCCACACACACACACATACACACCCCATCAGCATATCAGATAAAGAGGGACAGGGGTGCTCTCAGTACCCATTGATTTGAGCCGGCTAATGAAAGACTCTGTATGTGCACAGACAACAAGAGAAAAGCTTTGGAGGTTTGTTTATAAATACTTTATTCCACTCGACAGGAGAAATCTACACCTTTAATGAAACTGTCAGGGATGGAATCAGACCTCACAAACACACACATATAAAGCCATACAGATCCACAAACACACACAGGTGGAACATTAATAGCATGAACCATGGGCCATGCCAAATATAATTATGTCCACATTACTCCAGCTTGTGTTCCCTGTAGATCTGGCTTGCTGGCTCTCTTTCTCCGTGCCCATTCCTCTCTGCAATGCGGTATTACCGCTGCAGTTAAAAATCGCTATATTACTATGAAGTGAGCCTTTAATGGCTTATTTTATCTAAGCCCAGTGCCGAATTTTATAAACTATATGCTGAAAGCAAAAGTACTTTGCTGGTGCAAAAAAATAATAATTTTAAGTGTTTAAAATGATTTTAAGTTTAGATACTTGGCATGGCAGTGTGAATAGCTCTGTGCCTGATCTATAGGTTATATATACAGTATGGCAGACGTTTTATTCAGTGCATTAAAGTTATACATTTTATACATGAATGTATGGGGAATCAAAATTTTGTGTCATTTGAATAGAAACTGAAACATATAATATTAATGTTTAACAGCCTTTCAAACATCCAAAATAAAAGAATTTGAATGCATTAAAAACTTAACATGCTACACGTTTCCGTTTCCTTGAATCCATTGAGGTTAATAGATTTTTAAATTCATGGGATTTTTTGTATTTTGTAATAAGCGCTGCTTAATTAAATTAATGTCAAATTCATTTAATACATATTTGACATGAACTAATTTGACATTATAATGATTTCTATTCTGCTTAATGTCGACAAATCAATCAGGATAATAAAAGAGCCTGCGCACACTTTAAAAATTGCCATTAGAAGTTTCTTTTACTTTCTCAGACGAAGTTTCTCTATCATTAACTGATAAATGAGAATCCCGCTATGGGATTGTGTCTGAGTATTGAACTCGGTCACCTGTGGCGGCGCCCTCTTGAAGGTTCATGCAGCCCCCTCACGACCAGTCTTCAGAGGATTCCTACTGCTAGAAGTAACATTACCAGTAAGTTATGAAGAAGTTAGAAAGTGCTGACCTAACCCTCACTAAGCTGTTTGTACTCTTTTATATTTGCTGTATTGTATTGTTTAAATATTATTTAAAATATAACAAACTTCAGATGTACTGAAAATACATTACAGATAGTGTGTGTCTGCATACATCCCTGACATGTTTTTAAACAAGAAGCCAGAAAAAGAGGGAATGTTGACTTGGAACATTTATCAGAAAAGGCAATTTTACTGTAATTTCACAGGTATCTGTCCACACACAGAGAAATGAGTACAATTTCTGTGTATATCTGTAAATACAACTGACATCACCCTGGTTCTATACAGTAATAAACATCCACGTACAAATTACTTTTAGATCTGCAGTTATTTAAAACTTCTTTTAATCAGACGCAACAACACAGCCTTTCACAAACACTCTATTCAAATTCACTTCCTTTCATTGTTTTCCCAGAGGTGAAATGATTTAAATCGGATGGACAGACAATCACAAGAGATGTTTCAATATGTTCCATTGGATTCCTATTAGAATCCCTTTCCTGAGCCTGCTGTTCTGTCACAATGCTCAGTTTAAAAGATAAAGCTGGGGTTCGGTATCGCTTGTAGGTGCCAAACAGCCGTTAACATCAAACACTAGACTCTATTGATTCTGGACCTCTCACTTTTGTGGTTCTGAAAGCAACGTGAAGCAATGTCGGCCGACCAATCCCTGCATTGATCTCCAAACTTTATGCATGGTGTATTCATAATAATGCTCTTAAATGATTCACGCTGCACTCCTTGCCCAGTCACTGTTGCACAGCTTGGGTTTCGAATCTCACAGCACATCTTAGCAGGGAATCTGGCTAAGAACTTTCTAAGTTTCTGAAGAAAAGTAAAGTATGGTGTTAAAGTGTAACTCTCTGAATGTCGAGAGCATATTTCTATGTAG
Organism: Botia almorhae; assembly: GCA_036877575.1. Classification (NCBI taxonomy): domain Eukaryota; kingdom Metazoa; phylum Chordata; class Actinopteri; order Cypriniformes; family Botiidae; genus Botia; species Botia almorhae. The sequence goes on along the minus strand of JAZGTJ010000386.1, from coordinate 96,080 downwards.
CATAAGGAGTTTAAAAGAGTTAGAGGACATTGGATACTCTCACCTTAAGGACAAACAATAGCCACTTTAAATTTTTATGTTTCTCAGAATGTAACAGCCTGTCATATTCTATTAGAAAGAATAAATTGTACTGATTAGGTTTCCTGCCTTTCCTGACCTGAGCCGTTTATACAGTCTGGAATGTTTTCCGCTAGTGCCCATTAAGCATAATACATTATTCAGGGAAACTCTCATGTTCATAACTGTCTACTAAATAACAGTTATTGAACTCTGGTATCATTGTGTGAACACAATGGAATTAAATTGTACGTTCATATCATCAAACTGCCAGTCTGTTCAAGCATCCACGTGCGACGCAACAGAGCTTGACTTTATCCTCACAAAATCATATTTTTTACACCTTTTATTGCCGATAGGAGAAAATAACAGGTTTAAATGTTCGTGGACAGATGTCACTGTTCCTATTTATTCCTATGATGGCTCCTTTGCTCATAGACCTAGATTTGGGCTAACTTTTTTAAGGCTAAAAACTTCCTCTGCCAAGCCTGGTTTCGCTAGTGCCACAGGGCTTGTTTTTGCATAAGCACATATAAGACTCAGATTTACTATGATGGCAGACCCTGGATTAATGGAAGCAGAGCAGTGGGACAGAATCAGGTGAGTAATGGTGTGGCTTTCTCCTTCATTTATTAGATCCAGAGTACTGACATACAGGACTGAGGAGAGAGCAGCTCCCATGGCGAAACCCATGTAAATGTTCGAGTAAACAATGCAGCACTTTGCATAAATACAGTTCACCTGTCCGGATCTAAATGCAGAAAGGGAATAATGAAACGGAGCAAGATTTATCTTGCTTGATGTAATCGGAATATGGAAAAACGCCACATCTTTCTGCTCCTAAAATGGGTTTGGTGTTTAAAAATATGCATAAAAATGAAAACCATCTTCCATCAACATGGTACATTTTGATATGCCAATAACTATAAAACAATCCCATGATTTTTGTTGTTGACATGCATAGATTTGTTAGATTTAAAATGCTAGTTTAAAACACATCCATTGTCTGTTTGCACCGTTAAAAATGAATTTTTTGTCAAATGAATAAAAATGAATAAAAATGAATTTTTTTGGCCTGTCCTGCCTCAAAGGTCTTGACACTGTTGACTATCCCACAATTAAAGTAGTAATGTTTGCAGTGATTAAAAGCTACAAAGTGACAACTAAATTTAGGTTTCAGCCTTCTTAATTGCAACCCTGCTACCCATTTTGACATTTGTTGTTTATTTCAATAGAAAATGACAAATCATAAAAATCAGGATTTCGACTGTATTTATACAAACATTACACACCCACAAAATTACAAACCACATGTAATCTAACAGAAAATAAAACAGCTCAGAACATATTTAGCTTGACCTTAAGACAATCAATAATTCCAAAAAGTTAAGCAGCTCTTATCACTGCTAGTTTGAAAAGAAAAAGTCTGCATTTTAACCTCACAATGACCTCATGTTTTAGAATTTATTTTGTACTTTATTCTTGGAAATTGCAACATCAGTATTTAAAACATTTGCTCTATATAAGGCACCATCTCAGCATCCAGAATGAATGTTTCAAACTTTTTTTGCAAACCTTCAAGTATTTGAATAATTGTTAACAAAGGCAGAAAATTACTTGGATTATTCTGATAAGCATGAGGCCTAGGCCTACCAGCTATATTAATTACCAACTGGTTCAGATGTGAAATAATATCTTTGTGTTTTCAAATCCAGGGAAGAATTATTTGTGCTTGTTGTTGTGATAAAAGTGTGTTGAGTAAACAGGCTTCAAGGACTAGATACACGTACAAGGCATATGAAAAATGTTATCTTTTGAAGGCCCTATCAGCTGTTCTGAATCTCGGAATTCTGAAGTCTTAACATATTCCGTTGGCAGTGCACTGCACCACAAGGGTAGATAACACTTCCCCTCAGTTCATAAATGAAATCCAACCCTAGCACAAATTAAATATCATATTACAAAATGTGTACATGTTCTGGTGAATTTTTCATGCACACATCTACCTCTCGAAAATGTGAGTTCTTGTTTAAACACTGTGACAAATAGAAAACAAGCACACTGAATTCATTTTACTTGTATACATAAGTAGGCAAGGCAGTACAGCCCCACCTGAGGATTATATACACTTCCAGTAATTGCAATTAATGTCAAACTGAATGTAAACTTCAAGGAAAACACACTTGACAGGAGTACATTATCCAAACTCATTCAGGCTCTACAGAATTGAACAAGCTGTCTTGAGATTTTGATTTAACTCGAGGGGACATGCGAAGTGCTAACTTTTGACAGCTTACTGCTCTGATGATGTTAGGTTACGACGCGTTCCCAGTGCATCAGTGACTGAGTAATGGTCATCTCTGGAGGCCTG
>JAZGTJ010000386.1:65182-84272 GCA_036877575.1 Botia almorhae | reverse complement strand
TGTGCTTTTGCTGCCAAACAAATTATTCTAATGCTGAGAGCATGAAATTGGACCTGCAGGGAGAGATGTGCTCGCTCATCCTCAGCTTTAGCTTAAACAGGGAGCGCATCTGTATGTGCGAGCGTGTGTATTTTTGTGCATGGAACTTCATTTTCTACGGGTGGCTGTGTGCACAAATAAAAATAATCAAATTTGCTAAATGCGTTTACATTTATGAATTCGGGAGGCACTTTTTTCTGAGCGATTTGCATTGCATTCAAGGTGTTTGTTTCAGTTCATGCATCCCTGGGACTCGAACCTGTGATCTTTACTGTCTGCACTATAGTAATGCTAGTGGGACTTCATCGCAACTCCCTGTGCCTGTTATACTAACCATGCACAATCCAGCTTAACCAGGTGCTAATTTGTTGGTTTAGCAAAGCACCATGCATATATAAATCAGGTTGTTTTTATTATTTTCAGGACAGACACGGCTCCCTATTATGCAAATAGAACAGAATGCGTGTCTGCATCAATTAACATGCGCTATTTTGCATCTATGAGAAGAAGGCATTAAATGGAATTTCATGAAAAATAGATTTTGTGTACATTTTTTGTTCATTATTGTAGGAGAAATTCATCAAATGATGGAAAACAGCATTATAACCGGAAATATATAACAGTGTAGATGATCACACTTTCTGCATTCTGAAGAGCCAGTTCTGGACTGCAGTGGAATATCGATGCTGTACAGTCCCAGTAAATATGACATCAAGCCAGATCAGGAAAAGTCTGATGCATCTTCCTCTACTGAGCACTCAGAATCCCCTCCCCCTTCCAATGTGTCTGTACAAATACAATTTATTTATTTTATACTATATAAGATCTTTTGTCCTTTTTTAAATACAATCAGACCCATTATAATCCAATATAAAACAGCTCTTTTGTCGAGTCTTTGATTAACATAGTGCTTACATGTTTTAAATCAGTGGTTTTACGTAAGGCTGCAGCAGTAAGTCAATAAGATTCACGTGTTCTTTGACCTGAAACTTAATTCCTAAAACATACATTCAAATAGTTAAAATGAAAGGGTGGATAAGGTTCAGCTAGAATTGAATAGCTGAATGGCTAGCGTTTAATTGCTTATTGACAAACATTGTGTAATGGTGCCCGGCACAACAAAACATCATGTTAGCATATACTATTACTTTAAAAAAAGATTTTAAGCCATTAACCTGACAAACATTGCCAATGACAGACATTGCCTTAATATTGTTAAATAATTAAAACAACAATAAATAAAAACATGAGCTGGTCAAGCAGCAGCCCATGCAGCAACAAAAACCTGCACGCTGTAACTCCAGGAAACAGTGAGGTTGAAACTAGAACAGCAAGAGAGAGAGACAGTACCAACACATGTGTACATATAGTGTGTATATATAGCATTGTGTTTATCACTGTTCATAATCCACAGTATTTACGTCATGCTGGTCCAGTGGTCAGTGTTTAAACTCCAGCAGTGTGATGTCAGCAGCTGCTTTACTCCACAGATGCATATGGACAGTGTGGAGAGAAGGATGCAGTGATTTGTGATGTGGCCCAGCTGTTCTCTCCAGATGCCACATAACCCTCTTTTCATTAGCTGACTTCACAGATAACATGAAAGGAAATAAGTGTTCTGAATAAATAAATGCATCACTGATTTTAAGGCTACATGAGATCAAAATCATGACCACATTTACTTTTTTAATATGTGTTTCTGGTCTGTTATGTGCAGATCTCAGATGCTGTCACAGTATAATGTACAGTAGTAATTTTAGCTGGTGTCACCAATTAATGTTGACAAAATAGTCAAATAGCTATTAGAGCATTGTTTTAAACTATTGGTAGCACAGCCTTACTAAAATTATATTTCATTTAAAATCGCAAGTTAATGCAGGTCAACGTTATTACAAAACTATTTTTACCTATACCCAATCATATCCAATAAGAATAGAATATAAAAAGATAACAATAAAGATTTTCATGCAAAAAACAAACATTCTGGTATTCAATGGTAATATTACAGATCCAGACATTCTAATTCTATATTTTCCATCTATATTCCAAACAGTCTATATACTATGTATAGCATATGCATATGCCTGCATCTTTAGGGCTGTGATTGATCACTACAGTACTTGTATCCAAACATAAAGAGGGTGGCACCTACAGTATCCACATATAATAAGTGCTCCAAAAACAGCATGTCTCCAGCAACTTACTGAAAAGGGAAGTGTGACTGGACTCTTCATAATTATGTTGCTGTTGGCACATAAATAAATAAATATGAGTTGTGCAGCGAGGTCTCCGAAGGCTGTGTGCGGTAATTATAATATAACTGTCTCCATCTCGCTGGCACCTCGGCACCTTGCGCACATAGAAGGCGGGACATTTTAACAAGAAGAATCTCTACACACAAGGAACAGGGCTAACAGGCTGTTAAGTGTGTGTATGTGTGTGCTTAAGCGAAACATCAAAATAAGTGCATTCACGTCAGGAAGTTTGTCCAACCAAATGTATCTTTTTCAAGTTAATCTCTTGCAGTGACCCAGCCTCATATAGACCTACACGGCGCAGAGGGGACGGAGAAAAAGTTCAAGAATCTGTTTTTGATGTCGTCCCCTCAAAAGCACTATGCCAAAATTTTCAGATCATTGTGAGTGAATAAGGGGCAAAGCCTTTCATTCTGTGATCTGAGAGGAAGCACTTTGGATATTCTCTTCACCATTCGGTTTGATTTGCTTTTTTCCTCATGTGGATGGGAGGGACTGTGATGTTCCATTTGAACCCCGGGCCTGATGATGTAATGATATTCCGAGCTGGTAATGATGTTGATATGAGCTCCCATACCGAGGACAGAAGCAGTGCTGTTTCTGCTCCAGAAAAGACAAACACTCTTTTGCATTAGGAAAGAGTTTTGTGAGGGGAGGGAAATGAAGTACAGAGGGAGACTAAGAGGGAAAAATAGGAAAGAGAGTTAGAGAAAAGAGAGATTTTGTGCACTAAATGACCAGACTGCTCTCTAGTGGAGTTTTTCTGGCTTAATCTGGCATCGCTCCAAAGGATATATTTGCAGCGCAGCTGACAGCAGGGAGGGAACAGTTAGCCCATTGTTTCTGGTCAAGTAGAACATGATGCCTGTCATTTGTCTGCCTGTCATTTTTCCCCATTTTTTAAATGTGTCTTTAGCCTATTCTCTCTTGGTCATGGTTTCAGATGAGTTTTAGTGCATTGCTGTTTTTCATACAAGTTTAAATGCACAACAGAATAGTAACCTAAGCACAGACAAGTGACATGCTGGCCAAGTTCGGTGACCTATAGTCAGAATGTGTTATTTTATCCATTCAGTTAGTGCACAAACATTGGAGTAGTGAGTTGTGAAGACAGACTGCAAACTGTGAACACATACCCTGAGCAGTGGGCAGCACTGCGACACCCAGGGAGCAACTGAGGGTAAGGTACCTTGCACCTCAAGGGCACTTCAGTTGTTACCTGCCACCATTGGAAATCAAACCAGCAACTTTCTGGTTATAACTCCCTTTTCTGGTTATAAAGTATAACTCCCTTACCAGCAGACCACAACCGCCCATGAGTTAATCATAACGGTTCTTTCATTATCAATCATTAAGTTAATCACCACGAAAGAAGCCCCATGTGTTTCACATATTCATAGATAAAATAGATATGATACTAATTTGTATAATTTTTGAAAGTGCAGTTTCATTATTGAGGATGTCTTTATTTAGGCATGTATAACGTGTCGCTAGCACATAGAAAACAGGCCTGTGCAATGAGCGTAAAGGGTTTACGTAATATTCTGCAGGGAAAATGGAATGACTCACTAGCCCCCCATAGTATATCTGACTAGCATATTTCTGTCTAATTGCCTTACGAACGAATAGATTAATTAATAAACTAAATGGTAAGGAATTTAATGAAGTTTTATTCGTGAGCTTTTCGCAAAGTCTTTTTGTGTCGCAATTCTGGTATTGTGTACTCAATTTATATATATTGTAGATCCCGTGCATTTTAGTTATAATTTATAATGCTCAGGCTTTTTGTTTTCTTTTTTATTTATTTTAATTTTTTTTTCTTTGTTTATTTTTTAAGAGATGTATTAAAATTAATTGTGAACCAGACAAAGTATACAAATTGCAATATTATGCGCTTAAACGGAGACGGGTTTCCAAGATGTAATAACCAAAACTTTCCACGAGATGTCTATGTTGCCCTTTTTTCGTGCTTGGTCCTCAATGACCTCAAGAGGCTTATGTAGTTTGTTCTTCAAGCAACATTAGTCTTTATATTAGAATATTACATCACTTATACTGTCTTAAAATCCATCGTTTATTTTATATAGTTTAGTGTTTTCCTTGTTTTAGCTGTCCCTATTAAAGCCAATTCAACTGCAAAAATGTTCATACTGACACAATATTTTTGTATATATTTTTACTAATGGTAGTTTACTAACTACAATGGTTAAATTCCTAAATAAATATAGCAAATAAATTAACATCATTTCCAAATCAAAGCTGCAGCAGTCAGGTACAATACATCTGAGAGCACTGCCCCCAGTGACAAGCTGTTATAAACCCCTAAAGGTAACAACTAATTCGGAACCTTTTCCTAATGGATGTGATATGATATACATTTTAATCGATATGATATACATTGTAATCGGTTAGATGTGAATTTAAGTGGCATATAAAATTAAAAAAGTGACAAAACATAAGACTGTACAAAAAGATCTATAGGCTTTTGATACATTCTATGTAATTAGAATATAGAAGATAAGGTTTTCTATGCATGAAAGACAAGATCGGTTTAGCATATGAACATACATAAGCAATCAGTGTGCAGCACGAACAGACTTAGAATATAAACTCACGTGATCAATTATTCATGAGAAATAAGTAAGTTAGCATGTTATAGGTAATATGGGGGTTCAGTTCAGAGGTAATATTTCTCTGAACTATATGTATACACTACATATTTGAATCAGGTTAAAGTATTTTCAAATGGTTCAAACCTCTTGGATTGGATATTTAGTTTTAAAAGTGCATAAACTAATGCTAAATATTATTTGATTATTAGTTTATTCATACGTAACAGGTTTTCCTCGCCAGCCCCATAGCCAGTAACATATTGGCAATAAATACAGCGACGCTTGGTGGGAAGGACCAGGCAAGAGGCGGAGTCACAGCAGTGAGCCCTGAAGAAAATGATGGCTGGTGATTGGCTGCTGTCCTTGGTGCTGATGCGGCGAGAGAGTGGCGATTATCAGACCGCGGGTTCTCGGATGTACGGGTCGAAATGGATATTCACTGCGTACTTCTGGATATAATTGTCGCGTTTAAGTTTTAGGATGGACTATGATTCACAGACAGATCGTATTGTCTCAGGTAGGACTCAGTGAAGGTTCTCTATTGTCGATGCAAATGTGGAGTTAAAGCGGTGAAAGCTCTCCTTAGTCGTTTACTGAGGGTATTGTGTAAGGTCAAAAGTGCGTCTTGGAGTGTGTGTTTTGTGTACTAATGAGAATTCTTCATTGGAAACCTTCATACTGTGCGACTGATCTCTCTTTTCCTCTGTCATTGGGCTCTTCTGTCTTCCCTCCATTGAAAGCACATGACACAGGGTAGAGTGATGTTGACGTATTTAAGCATGATGCTGTTTACGCACTGCCTCTAGCCAATTGCAGTGCATTCAATAAAGCTAATCTGAATATTTATATATATATGTTTTGTGGTATGATGACACAGGTTGATGGTGCTGAGGGCCTAACTGTGAGTAACCGTGATTCTGCCTCTTGTAATGTGCACCAGAAGTGATGGGGAAGCCTTCTTGTCGTTTATTTACAATAAGTCTGATAAAATGAGTTACTCTTTGATAGTTTACATAATGAGTATGCGACTGAATGACTATTTTTTCCCTAAATTGAATGTTGTTAATGTACCTCATTTATTGAGGTGAAATACAATGATGTTTTATTTTCACTAACAGAATGAACAATGCATATATAACACATTGTATACATTGTTTTATCACTTCAAATTACTTTTAACATTGATAATGTATCTAGTTGTTTGCTTCATGACTGTGAGGAAATTCAAGCTATCCCACATACATATCTTATGTTAATTAAAGCATAGCATATGCTGCAGCTATGCATTCCATGCCAAGGATTCCATTTGCTGGGTTCCAGGCAGTGTTTGTAATATGAAGCCTTGTTACCATTCTCATCCATAATAGGAGAGAAAATAATCCAATCAAACATGCTCTTGTCACACCATTTGTATTAAGCCACTTCAAAAGTTCTGGTTTGCTCAACTGATGCCCATTTCGTTCTGTAACTAGTCCTAATCCTCGTTTAGTGGTGGTTTTGAAGTTGTTTGGATGGACAGCATTGCAGACATATGCCAACATTAGTAATGTGCTAAACACAAATTTCAGACAAAACACATTCAGTGCTTTATGTTTTCTCATTATGTTTTATCACATTTAATGTTTTAGCAGATTCTGTTATTCAAAGTTATGCTTAAATGAGGAACATCACAAACAATTTATCACACAAGGGCCAACAATACTCACAGTACCACAAAGCTAGTACAGAAGCCTTCAATATCATTATGAGTGCTTACACTGTGTTGAATACACGAAAGATTAATATTTATGATGCAGTGGGTTTGACCTTTATTGGTTGAGGTTAGGAGTAATTGTCATGGTTGCCCATGAGGTTCATCAAACAGGGCCAAGATGCAGGTGGTCCAGGACCAGTGGGCAGTTATGGCTTACTGGTTGGAGAGTTGAGCTTCGGTTTAAATTCCAATGCCAGCGAGAAACAACTGAAATGCCCTTGAGCAAGGGTTGGGTGTTCACAGTTTGCAGTGTGTGTGTTCACAACTCACTACTCTAATGTGCGTGCATTAACTGGATGGTTTAAATGAAGGCAAAGAACATATTCCGAGCATGGGTCAGCGCATCACTTCCCTTTATTTACAATTCTCACTCTTGGACAATCACAGACACAATCAAGTGCATTTACAGTTAATTGTTAGTTAATTGTTATTGTATACTGAAAGTTCATTTAAAAAGTTCATCTGTCTTAATAGACAAAACTTCTTATGGTTGTTTTTAATTTTTTATTACCATGTCCTTGAGTGTACCCAAAGAGAAATAATAAACATATATATATAAATGTGTGTACATAGCAAAAACACTACTTCAAATATCACAATGTAAACTGCCTGACGCTACATTACACAGTATAAATTAGCTTTTTTTTTAGTCCAACTATGTCACAGTCAGTCAGAACACAAAGCACAGCAGGCCTGAACTAATGAAAATAATTTGTCTTTTATGAAAGCTGCTCACGACGGTTGCTAATGGAAAAACACACAGCATACCAGAGGGAGAGCACAATAACTTCATAAGCTCTCCTTATGAGTGAAGCTGACCTATATATGCTACAATCCCCTACATGCACGAGGGCCGTCACACTACACTACTACCTCATGCTCTGGATGGTCTTCCAGCATGCTTCATTTAAGAACCTAATTCATCCAGAAGTCTTCTCATAGTGTCCTTTGAGAAGCTGTGGCTGCTTTAAGATACCTTGTGTGTGCTATTATGTATTATACTGGGTAGCCCAACCATAGCAGCCCATTTTGCAGAAGCTCCTTTGATCCGTGTTCTGTTCTCCATGCACTTTCCTTTAAAGACAGAAGATCTGTAGTTGTACAGATTGCTGACAAAGGATGTCATTTTGGTCACCAGAGGCTCATGTAGATATACTTTACATAATATCTTCATTGTCCTTGTATTGTTCTCCATGGATCTGGATCTGGCTTTGGAAAAAGTCTAACCAAGGGTCAGTTAAAGAATATTTGATTTCAAATTAATGGACTATGACTCTACCTCAAAATCATTGGCTGCAGATGATATTTGACTAAAGGGAGTTTAAAATGACTAGTTGCAGAGAAAAGCATAAAAGTCCACATTATAAATATGTTTATATTTGGGTACTTAAGGTACTTAAGAAAGGTAATAAAGTTAAAATTTCATTATAATATGTTTTCATAGGATTCAAGAATCATAGATTTACAAATTCAAAAATACAGGAATACAGATGTACTGCAGTAATGAGACATTGGGAAATGTGCTTAATTGTGACACAATGCAAAAAAAACGGACAAAATCATTTTGTAACTTTTTCTTTGATCTTTGTCTCAAACCCAATGAGCAAACCATCAAAAGAGAACCAAACCACTTCCAGAGGTAAATCATTTAAAAAGGAAGAATCGATTAAGATGAGTCATGCTTAATTCAGAGAATAGAAATTCAGTCCATTAAGTTAATTACAAACCTGCGGCACCTGGCACATTTTAATAAACGCACAGCTTCTGGTCAAAGTTGGCTTTTAAAGAAATCTATTTAAGGGCTTAATGAAAGAATATGTGTTGGCAGTATAGACAGCTGGCACACGACTAATGTCATTATGAGCACTTTAATTTCTATTAGTCCAAATGCTGGAGAATTTGCTGAGTGACAGCCAAATAAAGTTACACGGCTTACTTACATGATGTAGTGACATCACCAGAGTGTTTGTCGTCATAGATTGCTGAGAACAACGATGAGCTTATGAGGTTAATGGAGCTGACCAAAAACAATGTGTATCTTTAAAAATATGCCCTGGTCAAGTTCAGGCATTTAATTTGTATTAATTATAACTTTATTATTTATGGCACAATGGCACAAATAAAAAGCATGGAAACAAAGCGGAAACCATTGTTTAATGAGGGACTGAGAGTTAGCATATATCAACGCAAAGATAATTTTGATATTTCACAACTACACTGTCAAACATTGTTAGTTAAAGTGATAGCACAAAAATAAACAAACATCCAGAATATTTCAGTTGATTGCCAGCTTTTTAAATTTCATTTTAGAAGTTGTAGAGACATGCAAGATGGCAACATCCACTCAAAAGAGTAAAATGCTTTAAAAATACATGAAAGAAAATATCCTATGATTTTAATCAAAAAGTCCAATACTTGATCTATTAATAGACACATATGATGGGGACATGAAAAAATGTAGTATATGAATGTTTGATATAAGTACTATTTTTTAGCCAAACACTACCAAACTAAAGGGAACACTACTAAAGGGAATCACTCTCATTGGATTTCTGCCTAAAGTGTCAGTGGGTTAGTGGGAATCCCTGAGCTAGATCCAGTCATGCGTGTAATGTCTTCCTGTGCTGCTGATGTAGCTCTCTGTGAGCACTGCGGTGGTCCTACATGCAGTGTATGACAAATGACCAGCGTGACAAAGCTGGGACTCCCATATGGGTCATGAATCATTACACATGGCTGGTATTTCACATGGGTGGTATCCCACAATTTCAGTGCTGAAATTGGAGGGCCAAACAGTAAATTCAATTACATTTTATGTATATAGTGCTTTCCATAATTTAAGAAAATCCATTTGATATTTCAAATTTCATGTGTGCGCTTTTTAGTTTGTGGTTTTTTCAGTCGTCTCTTTTCTTGTTGTAGTGCTCGTTTATATGTTCCCATAGTTACTTATCTTGTGGAGATCATCTTATTCCTCATTAAAGAAACTGTAATTAAATCTCTCAGCTTCTCGTCATTCTTCGCACCACAAACTGTGACACCTAGTCAAAACATTCTACTTGACCCTCTGATGGTTCCTCTATGTCTGAGCAAAGACACAAAAACATACACATTGTCTGTTTCCTATTTGTTTGCTGTGTACAACACCCTAGACTTGTAAACAGCATATCACATAAACCACCCATGTGTTATCCAATATTTACACAGTCTCCATTATCACACATTTTCTCAGTGCGCAGTGCAGTTAAACTGCATTTAGAATACAGCTCTGTGCTGGTATCCATTTCTGGAGGAACGTTAATGCTGGCAGTGACTGATGTTTCCTCACTTCTTTGCTATTTCTATTAGTATTTTTTACAGAAAGATCAATGCTGTTGAACGTGACCTGTCCACAGTATTAAAGCAATGCACAGTAGCACCGCAGAACATCTACTATCAGTTGTACATTCTAGATGGGACCTAATTCATTTAAGTAGTGCAGAGAGAAATGATGATGGGCTGGGATGACATTTTTTGTATGCTATCATTGTTAAGTAATATTAGCATCGAGAGCTTTTATCATCTCTTTAGCCATTGATTGTGGATCAATGGTTTGAAATCCATAAATGGATTCAGCTTTAGGAATGATGTTGTGTTGATCCTTAAGGAATCCCAGTGTTAACTCCATTGTTGGATTACATGATGATCATTTGTCTCATTAGCATCCATCAATTAAGGGGTTAGACAATTTCTACTGTCAAGTCTTGATTACTTAATGTTTTTATTGTTTGATTTAACCAAAAGTTGCGATCTGGGATATTCTTTTAAACAGCTTTGGTTGTTAATTGCTGTATTTGTTGGTTAATGTGTTTCCGTTGTGTTGATCTGTTGGCTTGTATGTGCTTTCTTGTTTAACAATGCAGCGCTAATTCCGATTTATGAATGCTCACTTTTAACATTTTAAAAGTAACTATGTAAAATATTTCTATTATGTGATATTACTACTTGCATAGTAGTAAACTTGCATAGTTTAGCAGATTTGTTTCATGCTATCCAATAACTCCCTGACCTTTTCTTCAGGATTTGATGTGCTTTGAGTTGGCGAATCATAATGCTGCTACACCTGTGTAGTGTAAAGGTCAGTATTCTTTTACCACTGGCTCAGCATGAGACTCCCCTTCATCATCCTCATCATCCTCGTCACTTTTTAATCTTCATGACCACCAGAACATATTCACAATGGATTCTCTCTCATTTAAATGTGAGCCTGCTGATGATTACAGTACTTGTTTTGTTCAAAAGCAATGTTTTGTTCTGTAATTAAATATAAAACTGCTGACAAACATTTTTCACAACTTTATTGGATCATTTTCCCATGATGGCCAGGGAAAGAGAATAGCTCCATAATTCCTGTATTTTAGGGAGAATTGTTGCTGTTGCCTTTGATGTTTAGTGTGGTAAAGCTCCCATAGGCATTCCTATGTAAAGGTTTGTGTGTGCGCGTATGTGTGTGTGTCATGCTTTCATGTGTGTGTCATCTCACCTTACCTGGCAGAGAATGCTCGAGTTGTCCACTGCTGCACTGGTTTGCTCGAGGCAAACCAGTGGAACAAAACCATTACAGCATATATTATACTATATACTTTGTATTATATTATATACTTTAAATTGTGAATGTCAGGCCATCTTTTATGGCTTTGCTTAAAAATAATGAGAAAACAAAGCAGGCTAAGATGAACACAAATCAGAGCATCCGGTATTTCAGCTTATAAACCATAATTAAAACTGTAAAGAAGTTATGGGAATGTCTTAATTTATTGTGTATGAGGAACCATGTTAAAGCTGATTGGATAAACATTAAACTGTATGTTTGAATTTGTTGCATTTTAATAACATAATAGTAATGATTTTAAGTGAGTTTAAATTTTAAATGCGACTAATACACACCATAATCCATTCAGAGTATCCTGCATGTTCTGTTCTGTTTTAGATAGGTTGGATTATATTAGATAGACATGTTTACATGAATTCCATTGTAGTTCAGTTTTAAATAACCCAGTTCACCCTAATGTTCATGAAAGTTTACAGCAGAACTCTCAACTGTTCTAAAATGTCTTTAGAACCAGCTGAGATTCTCTTTATGTTTACTGTATCCATTTATAATTGAGTCAGCTACACAATAATGCACTATAATTTGTTTATAATGATTTTCAAATATAATCACCATTGCATTTAATGTAGTATAATATATTTGATGTAGTGCTGTTGTGAGTTTCCTGTCATTCATGCCTGAAGGTGCTACACTGAATATGTAATGTGTCCTGTGGATTGAAATCTGTTAAAATTACTTTCATTCAGATAATTGTTTGAGAAAAGTTTTATATTAATTTTAAAATGCTTTGAGGCATTTGAGGAATGTGTTTAACCTTACACATTTCTGCTAGCTCTTTTATTTCAAATTACTGTATGAAGTACTGTAAGTTGTACTTCAGTTTCAATATGGAAATAAAGGTATTAGCAGTTTAATCCATATGCAGAGATAGCATTGAGGTATAACAAATGAACGTTTTTCATGCACTTACCTGTTAGAGTAAATGATTTGGAATGTCAAGAGTTGTACCAAGTGAATTTAAATATTCGAGAAAGAATAACGTCTCCTAAATTACATATAATAAACTGACAACTGCAGTTTTATAAACTGACATGACAAATGTTCTGCAGAACCTGTACCAGAGCAGGTTTCTGGGCCTGGCGGCCATGGCCTCACCATCACGGACCGCCCAGAACCGGCGTCGTTGCAAGGATGTGATGCGTTTCAGCTTTATTCACCCCAACGATCCCCTTGCTCTGCCACGGTCCACTAGCGATACAGATCTGGTGTCCTTGCAAAGCCGTTCCACCCTAACAGTCAGCACGTCCCTTTATTGCATCAGCCAATCAGAGGACATTATCATCTGCTGGGACATCAAGGAGGAAGTGGATGCTGGAGACTGGATTGGCATGTACCTTATTGGTAAGAATGTCATTTGACCGAATTAGGCTATAAATAGATTTCGAAAATACCACAATCTTCACACATTGCATTTGCTTTAGAAGTTGAGTCAAAACTAGAAGATTGTTATTAATAAACAATCTGTTGTTAACAGATTGTTAAATATAAATACAATTATAGATACAGTTTTGTTTTTAACAAGTTTGCTTTTTACTAGACAGACGTTATAGATATTGCAGTCTTTACATTACTATGGATATGCACAAGAGCACAACTTGCTACCTTTGCTATGAGCTACATTGTTTTTCTTCTTTAATAGATGAGGTTCTGTCAGAAAACTTCCTGGACTATAAGAGTCGTGGGGTGAGTGGTTCTCACAAAGGGCAGATTGTCTGGAGAATTGAAAACAGCTTGTACTTTATGGAGGGTAAGTATTCCCCATACCATGCTTTCCTACCATTCCTGTGCACTGTAAAACTTTTTGTCAGATTGGTTTGGAATTTATCAGAATTTTGATGACTATAAAAGTCCCCAAAAAGTAAAACTTATGAAAAGTTCCATTTTAGTAGTTGGACACAGTAGCTGGATTTTAAGTTGTCAGAGCTCTGTATTTTTACTGGCTTAAAACTAGATATTTTTTATTGAAGATATGCTTGCCGCCTCAATTCCAGGCTGGGGTGCTGTCAAATCTAACAGCTGAAACATACAAATCTGTTTCTCTGCTTTGTGCATCTTGCCATATCTCAGACCAACCAGACTCAGATATGAAGTTTCTTGCTTCCTGCTAGTCACAGCAGCTCGATTACCCCCATGACGACCACCCTCTGTCTCATAATATATTGCTCAATGGATTAGTTGCATGATGTCTTCCGTGTGCAGCTGTGCCACATTCAAGATGGATTGAGAAACTGTATATAGCTTCACAATGGAAGTCACAAAACTGAAAGTCTGATAAATCTGGTTGTTTGTGGTTCATGAGGTGACCGAATGAATTAACATGACATTCCTGCTATATCTTTGCATAGGTTAAGCTTTTTCAGTTTTGTCCCCAACATTTTTAAGGTCTTTTCTCAGATGGCTTGCAAATGGCTTGTATCTATCGTACAAATAAAATGACTTTTTTTATCTGTGGTTTTGTCGTTTAAACACATGCCGTGTATCACATATTTTTACTGGTGTTTTGCTGAAATTAGATTCTGTAAGAGTTTGCCTCCCCTGCTTCAGGGCTGCTACCTGATTGGTCCTAAACTTCAAAGTGCATGAGCATTAAAATATTTTGGGGCCAGTGTATTTCAAGATGTATTATGTTAGTCTCTGTACAAATGGGAACAGTTAGGAAATTGCTGGTGACATCCAGACAGGTGTGAGCAACTATAGAAAATAGGCCAGTCTTAATTTCTCTATATTTAGAAGGTGTAGTAAGTAAATAAGGGCACATATTTTGCTTGGCCAGCTCACCTGCAAGAGAAAACTCCATCTACACAATGTTTTTGTTATTAAAGCATGGCACACATACACACGCACACACTATGTGTCAAAGTCAAAAGAAAACTCAATCATAAGCCTTCTGAATGTTTTAGTGACAGCTCATCTAATATATCTTTTGTTACCATATGCCTTACACTCCAGCAGGGAGCTTTAGTGAAATATGAATTTAAGCTCCTTCACACACACTTAAGCGATATTCAGTTTTCATTGCATTTTGCTGGTTTTATAGTCAACAATGGTGATTTTTCTAATATTTTACTTCAATTTGTTTTTTTCCTACTACACAAAAAGTAAGTGTTTCTCCTACATCATTAGTGTAGTAATGGTCATTTGGACTTTTCGTACCCAGATAATATTTTGCTTTATTTATACCAAGGTATTTAATTACATTAATGTGCCATGTAAATACTATGGTGAATGATTATGGTAATAATTCAGTACTGTGTTAATTTGTCAATGTACCATGGTGTTACCATCCAAAATACCCCAAACACCCTGGCAACACCCTAGAAACACCCAGCATCCTAGTGTAAAATACAAAAACACAGCAGCAACTGAATAACAACATGCTAAAAATAACTCTGAATACCTTATTGACTAAGCTGATATTGAATCAGTGTGTAAGAAAATAATGCCTCGATCTACATCTGATTTTGTTCTTTCTCTTTCTGTCTTTCACACAGATGAAACGAAGATTTGTTTCAAATACTACCATGGATTGAGTGGAGCTCTCCGAGCCACAACCCCCAGCGTGACAGTGCGGAACCCCTCTGCCTCTGTGAGTGTAAACACACACACACACTGCAATGTGTTGTTTGTGGCTTAATACATTGTGACAGAAAATGTCACATGGGTCTGAAGAGGCTCAGGGAGGAGGCTCACCTTTTGACCTCTGACAGAAATTCAATGTAAACTCAACATTAAACATAACCCTGCTACCTTATCTATTGTCACAATGATAATAACTCATTCTAAAGAAGTTGTGCTACACAATAGTAGACAGGTCAAAGGTTATGAACAAGGTCTGCATTCATTAAGTCACTTAAACATTTTTATGGTTGGCTAAAGATGTTGTAGTTTGTCTTAGTTCATTATTTCACTAGAGGAAGCATTTATTTGTCTCCTCTTTAATAATACCAATTCCTTCTTCAGAAAAGTTTCATTGTAGGAGGAAAGATTTGAGGTTATCAGGATGAATGCAGGTCAAATATGGGTAACTTTACACACCTTTAAACATACCTTTAAAGCAAGCACGTCAGACCATTTTGAGAGGATCACATAGTGAGATGTATTAATATTTGGGCATCTATTTATTTGTTTATTTTGCAATACTTTGAAGCATCAACCAACTCGACATGAGAAACCCTAGAAACCAGAAATGACACACTGTGTGGTTTTATATGATTATTCTCATATTGGGAAAAAAAGCTCATAAAAATCTAATCAGAGGACAAAATTTCAATTGAATCAATTTTAATATTACTTCTTAATAAAATGAATTGAATTTATGACACTGCAGAGACACTAGATTTTGCAGAGATTTATTCTGAACCTGCTCAAGTTAAGAGTATAAATGACATTTTAGAATTCTGGAATTATTGGATTTCAGTTGGAGGTTCTATGTCATTTGTGTTGTATTCTGACTGTATGTAATTGTCTAATGGTTTGCCTTTCTCTCTGCATTCATAAATTTGATTTGACATTAAATGTATTTAAAGGTCAGTCCACTTGCGTATACGAGACAATCGTTATGCAGTAAGCTCTTGTTATGTGCTGCTAAACCTATATGACCTTACACCTGGTGACCTTACACCTAACCATACCCCCGACCATCATTGAGTCAGAATGAAAATGTGCATTTGTTTTCACAGAAATTGTATCTAAAAATCGCTTAAAACAGTAACTCTTTATTTTCCCGTCAGACTGTTAATAGTGATGACTTTTAATCACCCTTTGTTCGCACTAAGCCAAAGCAATAGATTGAGTTTCCGCAGCCCCGCTGCCTTTGTGCTGGCGTGGTCTTCAGAAATGCTGAGAGCCAGAGAACTTGATCTCAACACCAGTGCCCTTTCTCGGGGCGTACAGTTTAAAAATAACCTCGACTGAAGCAGGAGCGGAAAACCTTGGGTCAGGTACAGTGGATGGTTTGGGTAGATAGCGAAGGAGTCCTGCGGATGCATTGATGGATAGCAAAGGGAGAGCGAGTCGTCGTTACGGGCGTGCTCCATTAGCCAGGGCTCTGTTTCTGAATTATCACCCAAGACGAGCTGAATTCAGACTGATGTCGCCCTGTCAGACCAGGAGGAGGAAGAAGGAGGATGCTGTCACTTGGATTCCTGGTTGGGTGAAGGTAGATGCCATCGTTTGATTTTATTTAATTTCCAATGACACTATTTGAAAAGGTAGTAAACTACTACAGTTGGATATAGGGCCAAATGTCAGTAGTTATTTTCCTGTAATTTTGTAATTATTAAATGTTCTACGTGACATTGAATCTCTGATATTGCAGACAACATGA
The DNA here is from genome assembly GCA_036877575.1 of Botia almorhae. Taxonomy (NCBI): domain Eukaryota; kingdom Metazoa; phylum Chordata; class Actinopteri; order Cypriniformes; family Botiidae; genus Botia; species Botia almorhae. The sequence goes on along the minus strand of JAZGTJ010000386.1, from coordinate 67,636 downwards.
TTCCTATTAGTGAATTATGAGTTTATAGTTCGTTTGCAGATTGCTAAAGCAGCCCTTAAGCTGTACTCTGTTTACTGTTCAATTATTTCTGCCTAGTTTTCTGCATAATTGCATATCTTTAGCCGGTTGATCCATGACAGCTTTTAATTGGTCAGAACCTCAATGTAGATACTTGACCATGACCTTCTGACCATTAAAGATGTTTTCACTTTTAGCATATTTTTAGCATGTGTCAGCACATAAGGTCGTCCTGCATCAGTTGTGATGTGACATCAATGATAGCTCTAATCGTACAGTTTGTTCATTTCTATGTGGTTAGCCATATTTAGACAGCAAAACATGAATACATGAGATTACCTAGCACCTAGCAGCCATTCTCTTAACTGAAATAAAATTCTCTCAAATAACTCGTAGCATTGTGGTGGCGAGGTTTGTATTTTATACAGTATTGTTTTATTTTTTGCTCTTTTATATAATTTTCTCATGGTACAGTTTTATTGTCACCATGGCCCCAGTTGTCAGTGTCAGTTTTTGGCCCCAGGGCCAGTTAATCTTCATTCTGACAGGCCCTTAGTCAAGGTTTCTACACCTCCATTGGGCTTTGTTGAATTTGGGAACAACACAGACACTTAGCCCTGTGATTTTGAGGGTAATCTGTCTGTTGCCCTCTTAGCAGTTGGAGAGAGACCTTTTTCCTTTCTGCAGTTTGTCCCTCATCACACGGCTCCTGAGCTAGGAACAGGATGGATTGGTGGTAGCAGATTTATGCAGTATTGTTCACTTTGTCCTTTAGTATCAAATGACTTTGTTGATGTAGTCAGCAGAAAGATACTTTGGAGGCTGATTCTCTTGGCAAGAGAAAGCAGCACTGGTGGAAGTTTCCAAGAGAAATCAACACGATACCTAAAGAAAATTGGTAACTTTCATTGCTCAGAACTCTCAGTAGAGTTCTCAGTTAAGGTTCATTTAGGTATCAGCATTGTCTTTGATATCTCTTCTAAAATTCCTTAGTAAAAAATTAGACTTTTTGGTTTGATTTAATTTTGAAATTTCAGACTTTTGATTACAGATATCGTTGACGAAATCTAAAGATATGTTTAGCAAATCTCACAGTCTGAGACAGGTTGAATTGACAGGACAAAGGTTGAATTGATCTTAAAATCTCAAACGGAGACACAAGAGATTGCTGGGGTCTTTTTCTCAGGTGAAATATCTAAGCAGGAGCCTTATAAACAGAAGTCTCCATTAGCTTACTATGTAATCCTGTTCTAGGAGAAATAATCAAGCTATTGAAAAGATCTGATTTGTGATTGTTCTTTTCTGTGGGTGTGAGAGATGGTGTATGATGTTGCTGTTTGGATTTGGTTTTATGTGCGTCAGAGAACAGTGTAGTTTAGTGTGATGTGATAGATGTTTAGGTACATTCTAAATGTGAGTTAGTTAGTTTGTTCACATTGCATAATTCCAGAGTAATGTAATATGTCTGCCATAAAAATGGCTTCCGCATGCATGTTTTCTCATTTTTTCTTGTGTGTGTTTTTGAAAGAAGGCAAGACTAAACAAAATATGAAAATACACACAGACTGTACTCAAGCTTAATATGATTATAATTAAAAATTACTTAAATGGCCATCTCTTATGTCCTAGTATATGTGGAAATGTTTGGCTAGTATGTACTGTGCATATAGACTATATGATTTGCTTACTGTCCCACTGTATATTGTTCTCACATGGCACAGCACAAAATCATTAGCATTCTGTAGACATTCTGCTACCCTCTCTCTCTCTCTTTCTCTCTCCCTCAGGATTTCTTGATCCTGTGTATTGGCTGCCTCTGTATTGGCTGCCTCTAGCTTTAACGTCACTCTCTCGTGCAGCACACTCTCTCAGCACTCAGTATCTATCTTCTCTGTCAGCAGTGTTTATCCAAGTGCTGTATGTGATTTGATGATGATGCAGCAGTTCTTCCTCTGGATGTGTTTACTGTAGTTCCTCTTACTCCAGTACACTGGTTCAAGGGCAGTGATGCACCATATAGCAGCTCCCTTAATTGATTAAGTCTTATATGTGTATGTGTGTGTGTTTATATATGTGTGTGTGTGTGTGTGATGGATGGATATAGCATATGTATGTATGTATATAAGTGTGTGTGTGCATGTGTTTGTATACGTGCATACATGCAAACATACATACATACTTTTGCGAAATACAGAAATAAAAACCTTTTAAACTTTGAAATTATTTCTATGAACTTCATATATAGTTCATATCGTAACAATTGCATTTCCAAATATGTATTTAATTATGGCTGCAAAATAACAAATAAGTCACAGAACAAACAGATCTGTCAGACAGACTCAAGATGGGTTTGAGGTTCAAACTGTGCAATAACTGTGTAGATCCCCCTTGGTGGCGACACACTGTCTATGCATAAAAACCCTGCTGAATCAGTTG
>JAZGTJ010000386.1:24154-65153 GCA_036877575.1 Botia almorhae | reverse complement strand
AAGAGGCCTCTTACAGATCCTTTAATCTGTATGTGTTTGTGAGTAATCTGTGAGCCAACAGCCGTGTTTTGGGGGAAGCTTTTCTTTTGGTCGGTCAAGTGGACAGGATTTGCATCTCATTCGAATCCAAACACCTGCTGTTTTGTTTCTGTCTTTTTATTCTGCCTGCTGTCTGTTTTTATTACATTCTGAAGGATGTTTTGAATCATTAATGGAACATTTTTAAGAAGAGCTGGTCTGTATGTGCAGCGGTTTATAATGCTGCTCTAGAAGATTGAAAAAATGATCTTTCTGCAAAGATCATGTTCATTTTCTACACAGTAAATATTGTTCAGTCTAATAATATGCAATGTACAGAATAAAATGCAATTATGTGAGATTCGTGTTTCTTTGCAATGAGCCTCAATAATGAAGTACTGTACTTGTAGTGTAATCTTAGTGAACGTTACATACTTGACTGAAAAATATATGGATATCACTAGTAATTAGGCTACGGCTGGATGATATTGATATTTGTCAGGCATCGTATTTTAATGTTTCAATACATTAACCTGCAAAACAAAAACGCATATGTGCAGTTTAGTACCAACAAATTATGAATGGGATCACCCAGGAAAGACTCAAAGGACAGAGCACTTAAACACACGCAGGGCGATTAAGGGCATCAATGTTGCCCTTAATCAGCTGTGAACCACCAACTTTCTTCCTCTTCTGAGAAGTATCGTCCCTTGAGGGCTCTCTCTCTTTTCTTTCTCTTCTGCTATTCCTGGATGCTGAATCAATGCAGTCCTAATGAATGCACGCTATTGATTCATGCCATAAGCCCGGGCTTCTCTAATGGGCTTTAAGCACAGTGTATTAGCCCAGGCTCTGCGTATAGGGTCTGAAAGACTAGACAGGAAGAGAAGAAAGTGGGTGTGGCCTTTGTGATGTTACTTCCTGTTTTTAACAGCTGTGATGCTGCCAGTGTTCGTTTTCCTTCTCACTTTCTGTTTGTCATTCATGTTATTTTTTGTGCTCATCTGATTGGTCGTCTGTTGTTCTCTTTGGTAGGCATTGAAACCTGTCATCAGTCAGGATGTTCCTCAGACTTTGAGCAGCAGGAGATTGATCAGCTTCTCTCTGTCAGGTGAGTCATTACTGTCTGTCTTTACTATATTTAATGGCATCTTTCATGTTCTTGTTCATAATGTAAAAAAAGGGCTTATTAATACTGAGGATTTCCAACCGTAGTAGACTTTTCTTGTTTTTATTTATTTCGTCATTTTAAATATAATATAAATATGATATAATATAATATTATAGAACAAAAATTAAAGCTATGAGTAAAGATAACGTTTGGACTACACTTGACAAATCTTAAAGAAATTTAGATTAAATAGCTTATGTTTAAATGCTTGAAATTAATTTTGTAGAAAAATATAGAATTTCCTAAAGAACTTTTATGCTTTAATTTTGAAGTGTGGAAAATAGTTATAATAAATAAGAAGTGTGTTGACTTACTTTTTACTATAGTTTTTAGTTTATATAGCATATAAAAATGAATTACAACAAAAAAATGCTTGATTTTCCTACAGTGCAGTGGCCAAAACTTGCACCCCCTAACCTAAAAATGTACATGCTTATATCCAGTGACCCTTATATCTACATTCCAAAAGATTAACAGCACAACAAATAATGCCAACACACTTTTAGAAGCATTTCAAAAACTTTCTTCCATACAGATAAATACTCAATGTCTGTGGCTTCAAATGAGTCTCTTGGGTCTCTGGGCTTCAAAAATAACCTTTATCTTTTCTTTAGTTTTTCTGTGTTACGCTGAGAAATGATTTCCAATGAATCCTCACTATTTCCTACACTCACTATCACATCTTAATGATGTAATATTTTTTTTAAATCTTTACTACACTATTTTTCACTTACTAACAAGCAAGTCTTTAAACTTGATAGATATGCGTAGACATCTTTGAAAAAAATCTGTATTCTCTTTATGTTCTGAATTTTATTTTCTGTGCTTTTAATCATCAAATATTAATCAAATGGCATAACACAAAAAATCTTGTTTAAATTATTCTTAAAGATAAAATACTACTATTAATACAATAAGAATAATTCTCCTGTTATCACAAGCTATATTCTCTAAATTCTCTATATTTGACATTACAATGGTCAAATTATTGACTGTAAAAGCAGGCCTCCCTTAGTTCTGTATGTTTTATTCATAACCACATCTCTGAGGTCTCTGAGTCTGAGGTCTGTCTGAGCAAGCTGCTACAAATATATGCACATTAACTGCTTTGCAAAAGGTTTGCTGCCAGAGAATCCCCTTAGGAGGAGAAAAGCCTGCAGTTAACCTCAAGGGAGCTGAAAACAGGATCCCTTTTAGCCCACAGCGTTGCCTCATGGACACACAACCTAAAAAAAGCAAAATAAGGGTTTGTAGTTATATTTGGGGTAGTATGAGTGGCTGTTTGACATTTATGTGAGCAAGGAATCTCATATAAATAAATAGTGTTCATATGAAAGTCATTATTAGGGGATGGAAAACATCACCTTAAAGGAACAGCAAACCCAAAAATGAAGGTTGTTCCAATTCAGTTATCAAATGTCTTAACCAGCATTAGTCATTAAGTGTTGTAACACAATGCATCATGCCAAATGGTGCACTATTAAGGCACTTTTCTTGTCAGCTTGGCACTCAATAGCACCTCACTCTCATTGAATGGAAAAAAAAACATTTCTGAGATGCCACTAAACTTGTTCCATGGTTTAAAAAAGTCATAGTGGTTTGGAATGATCTGATGGTGAGTCTGTTTTTAGAAGCTAACAATTGCACATGCTCACGTCTAACAGTATATGTGGGAGGCCCCAGCACTCGTGCTTGCATCACACACAAATGCCCCATCTATAGGATTAGATTTGAAGTCAGTAGATTGTTACATTATGATAACATGTCTCACCTGCCTGTCTGCCTGTCTGGATATTCACAGAGTTAATTACCTCCTATGAGACTGTGAGAGCTTCTTCCTTCCTTTTTATATTCCCAGACTTGTGTTTTACAGCTTTAGCCCTTAAGCCTTTTGCATCCCTTCTTTCTGTATGAATGATGTTTTAATATTGCAAAGGCGACAGGGTATGCAAAGAATTAGGGAATAAGCAGTTGGGTATTAAATACAACTGTGTTTAACATAAATGGAGTAAACTGGGACTTTTTGAGTCTATGCTAAGAGGAATTAACAAGCCGTCATCCATATGTTGAATATGAGGATTTTTATTTTTTATACAGTTCTGACTATTTTGGGTGTCATTAAGTTTTATACAGAGGTGCTGAATGTCAGAAGCTAGGAGTATCATATTCAGATATACAGAATAAATGGTATGGAAGTAAAACAACAGGCCTGTGAAGCTCACCAGATTTTTTGGTGGAATCCAGAGTTCCTGTTTAGTCTGAATGTAGAATCTGGATTTCCTGTTTGGTCTCACTGTAGAATCTGGATTTCCTGTTTGGTCTCACTGTAGAATCCAGATTTTCTGTTCCGTCTCACTGTAGAATCCAGATTTTCTGTTCAGTCTCACTGTGGAATCCAGCTTTCCTGTTCAGTCTCATTGTAGAATCCGGATTTTCTGTTCAGTCTCACTGTGGAATTCAGCTTTCCTGTTCAGTCTGTAGAAAACGGATTTCCGGTTCAGTGCCTGTTCAGAGTGTAGAATCCAGTTTCCCTGTTTAGTCTGATTCTGCATTTTCTGTTCAGTCTAATTATAGAATTTAGATTTCCTATTTATTCTGATTGTAGATTCTGGATTTTCTGTTTATTCTGATACAATGCAAGGTGTCATTTCATCAGAAGTTCTTCCTGTTCTCTGCTTTTTTCAGACATTCAGGCAGTGGGTCTGAAAAAGGGAATGTTCTTTAATCCTGATCCATACCTGAAAATCGCCATCCAGCCTGGAAAACACAGCACCTTCCCTGCTCTGCCCCACCACGGACAGGAGAAGAGGTCAGGCATCATCTGCAACACAGTGAACCCTATCTGGAAAAGAGAGGTGAGTTCATCCAAAACCTTCATTACCTCCTTCTGAAGTTCATATGTCAGAACACTTTATAGAGGTTTATGTCATAGCATTTGATGTGACATCATTTAAAGGCACTTTGACATTTAAGAAATCCCTAGAGTTTGAGCTGGATTTTGTGACATTTCACACCTTTATGTCTGAAGACCACATCACCGTCAGTCTGTAGCACGTTGTTTGATTGTAGCAAACTCACACTCCCAATGCATCTTTGTGTCAGAACATGAAAGGAAAATCTGTAGGTGGCTGGAGCTTTGTGTACTCTGTGATGTTGGGTTTTGGAAATCAAAAATGAACTGAAGCATGATTCAGTATTTTATGTCCTGCATTTTTTATCCAACACTAAACTTAATTTATTCATGCCTGTCACATCCTGGGTACAGAATAATTAAATGAATAGATTAGCCAAGCAATTTTCTATTTTAATGATGTTTAATGTCCCCCAAAGTCACTTTCAAACGTTCAGGGTGTTAAATCTACGGACATATAGCCATAGATTATAACCATTTGACTGACCATTATATCTCTGAATTAATACACATTGTTCCTGTGCCAAATTTCTTGGAAATCTGCAAAATCTAAACAGTCATTTATTTATTTTTTTTTAACTGAAAAACAATCTTTCCTATACATTGGTAAAAAAACAGAAGCTGTTTTTTTTTCTTGTTGGGCCTTACATACATCACATACATACTCAAACCCCCCCACACCACACACAAAACTCCTTACAGCATAATCAGATAGATCCTCAGGAGAAATTTATGATCAAAGCTCTCGTGAGCCTTGTTAGCTTTACCTCCCTTGGTGATTTGTAACATGTCTTAAATGAGCTACTAATCTCTTATACGTTGCATTTGCATATTTGGCTTTAAATTACGAGTATTGCCAGTGATTGACTATTGACAATATAATAATTCTGGAAAAGGAGCTGCAGCTACATAATGCGCATTCTTTGCTTTTTAGTTTGTTGCATTAGAGAACACCTCAGAGTCTAGAGCTTGTGAAATACACAGCACAAGTCAGGCATTTGGCAGTAAGTCAGTGAGGTGAAGTATGGGCCTATTTCTCTTAACACGCTTGGCTGACCTGAATGAAAGCCAGTATAGTGCAAAATGTAAGTCACAGGAGGTTGTCATCGTCATGGTCCTTCAAGGGTTAATGGAACTATTATAAGCTCTAGTGGATGAACGTGACCTTTTGTGTTGTTGTGATTTTTCCCATAATGCCTTTCACACTGTTAGTTTCTCAAAACATCCATAAAATTTCAAAGGCACATACATTGCTTTGAATTAAGTGCTTTTTCACATTATTGAAGCTTTATCGAGCATCTGTCTGCATCTGTTTCATCTTTTCCATTAATTTCTCAAAAGCACTTTTCCTCTGCTTCTTCATACATATATAATTTCCTTTCAGAACATGCAGAAAGGCTTGAGGTTGTAGGTAGTCACATTGAATTTTATTAGGCACAGCAGAAAGGCGAATTTGTTTAAACATGACACAGGCACAAATGTATGTGTTAACATGAATCTTACTAATAGAAGGCCATAAAATACTAGTTCACCTCTATTTTAAAAAAACTCGTGCACAATGGCATTTTAGTGCCATTTACAAAAGCTTAAGTTGTAGCATTAAAAGACTAAAGATGTTGTGAGAATACTGTCTTATATTAACTGAGACATAAGTGGTTACAGCAGACGTGTTGTTAGGTGTAAACACTGATGTGTCTTACCTGTTCACTTTTTTCAGATCCTAGAAGAATGTTAAATTAATACTAAAAGTGTGAAAAAATGGTATAGAAATAATTTTGAATTGAATTACAGTAAATCTGAATTAACATCAAGTAGAGTTCGACAGAGCTGTTAAATGTACTCTCATATACATGTTTGTTACTTCAGATAGAAAACAACAACTAAAACCAAACTAGTGAGGTTAATACTAAACACAAATCTAAAACCTTAATTAATTACCAAAAACATCTCTTTGCAGTCCTCAGCTTTTAATTTAACAATTTTAACTTGCCCTTTGCCTAGCTATATCACTGCAAAATCCTTCTACAGCTTCTCACTTAAAGCTAGTTTATTGCTGTAAGATTTTAATCCCTAGAGGGCTATCAGTCCCAGTGTTCAACAGCAGTGCAGTGTTACCATGACACCGGTTAAGATTCTTCCTCAGTTTCACACTGTTGCCCTACTGTGTCATCATACTGTTTTCAGTCTGCATTAACATTATACATTAGGATTGTCAGGTCTGCTTACTCTCAGGTATGTTTTTAACATCCATTTATTTTTAACAGGCATGCCAGCTTCTTTAATATAACTGAGCTTGGGTCTATTCATCTTCTCTGACATTTTTTCTGCCTCCGAATGAATATGATTTCAGGATCCAATGAATAATTACATTGATCAATACCAAATAGCTTGTATCATATTTCTTTGACTGTGTGATATGAAGGAGGTAAGTGTTATGCTAGTCAGTACAATGATTCATAGCAGCAGAAAGTGAGAGGGAAAGCCTGAATGCGACGCTCCTTCTCTCTGATGTATTTATTAATATTCTGGAAGCATTCTGTGTGACTCTGTCTGATGTATTATCTCCTGTGCTGACAGACGCAGGTCTGATTCAAACACATGGCCTGTCCCAGAAAACACTCTGTCTTTATCAAATCCCTCCCATTGTGCAGTATGGTGTGGCACATTATATTTGTGACTTTTAAAAGAAAGTTTGTTATATTAGTTGGTTTATAGCGTTGGAGATTTCTTGCATTTCTAGCATAGTTGGAAATCCTTGTACTCTGTATTGCAAATTGATACCTTAATTTTAGCTAGCAAAGCTCAAGAAATAACAAAGTATTGTGAGGTACAGTATTTTGCTGTCATTTTGGGTTAGTGTTAGAGGTAAATCAGAAACACCGTATTACCAAGGTATCATTGGTACATTTTATTAGTGCTAATCCGTTCAGAAATCTATAGCAGCTGAAAATCTCTTTCTCAGTTGCCTCCCTCTAAACCATGCAGCTGTTTCCTGTTAGCTGGCGTCAACATTTTCTCCTATTTGCATGAGCCATTACTCTAAATTACTGCTACACCAATCTATGGTGCATAAACATGGAACCCCTGAACATCTAAACCAAACACCTTTCACATTTGAACAGAATCAACAGACTGTTCTCTGCACTTCGGTTGATCTTGTGAGTAAAATGTGTTTTCAGAGACTGGTTGTTTCAGAAGCCTGTGGAGGACACAGCGTATTTGTGGTTGCTTATTGACTTTGTGATTGTTAAACTGTTAAGTTTGTGCTTGTTGTTTTGACAATGATTGAAACGTGCTTGATGGCCCCTTAAAATGAAGTCATGATGGTTTGGTAACTACCCCAGGGAGCATCAACAGCCCAGTCATTGAGCTGTCAGACCACATCAGTGGTGCGGTTTTTAGGTGGACTGCAGCCAGAAAGATGCAGCATCTCTGAATGGACAAGAGACTCTGTGTTCCTGCTGTTTGATAGGTCATTAAACACAATAACAATAACTGAACCTTGCCAGGTGTTTATATTTTAGTTCAGTATGAAAAAAACACTGCTTATATGACCTATATAAGTCTGCACTGTAACTTTTCTCCCATATTTACTCCCATATTTTTTGCTGGCTTAATGTTGAAGGAAGCTTTAATTTCCAATTACAAAGGAGAGCTGAGAGTAACAAAGCTTGTTGGCTGATAGAGTTGACTTCTAAGACTAATACTAATTTATTTATCTTATTTTTACCCAGAGCACATTACAGTACAATCATTTGTGGGTGTAAATTTGGATTATGATTTTAGATATTTGTATATATTTGTTGATTGTTTTGTTATTAATAATAAGGAAACATTTAAACATATTAGTCCAAGCACATATTAGTGATATATTTCATGCAGAACAGAGAGAAACTAGGAAAACTAGGCAGAACTATCTGTTGATATAGAACTGAACCCCAAAGTAAATGCAACAAACAGTCTGTTGTTTTACATTTACAGCATTTTAACTTTGTGTCCTTGCCGACGGACGTGTTGGAGATCGAGGTGAAAGATAAATTTGCTAAGAGCAGACCCATCATCAAACGCTTTCTGGGGAAGCTGGTGGTGCCCGTCCAGAGGCTGCTAGAGAAACATGCCATTGGGTAAATCATAAATGACACCTGTCTGACCATTTAGTAGCTGCTAAACATTTTATGTTACAATGATTTTTTCTTTGTACTTGCTTATGCGTTTATGCTCCAACAAAAAAAGCTATGCTTGAAAATATTGGTATAAGCATTTCAAAAAGTTGATTTTTAATGCCTAAAGTATAAATGATAGATAAGAGTGAAAAGTGCAAGTGTAAAATTTTTAGAGTTTTGGTTTGTCTTTTTGTTTGTTTCATGGTTTTTGGGAACTTGATAGAGAATGAAAACTGGACAGTATCAGATTTTTTCTCAATATGCTTAATGCTCAATATTTACTATAACACAGTGGGATTTTAAAATGTCAAGCAAGCTTATCCTCCCCATTTGTAAACAGAGACCGTGTGGTGAGTTACACTTTAGGTCGGCGGCTTCCAACAGATCATGTCAGTGGCCAGCTGCAGTTTCGCTTTGAGATAACCTCCTCTATTCATCCAGGTTTGCTTCATCTCTCCCTTTCACAAATAACATTAGGAACACTAAGGAAGGAACACATTAGCTATTTGTTATTAGCTAGTTAATAGCAACAAAGCCTAAAGCTTTGCCACTTTCTGTGACATGTTTGCCCTTAGTCCTGGTTTTTGCTTTACCTGTTCCTTTAAAGACACATCAGTAAAAGTCTGTCAGCTAAAGTCAGCCAAGTGTAAAAGTCTGGCACCTTTTCCTAATTTCCTAAGTGTTTCCTAGTTGGCAAACACTTCCAGATTCTTCCTCTCTTGTAACAGGTTGTTACAAGTTATTTCTCAAAATATGCTTAATAGTAACGATGCCTGTGCTATTTCATAGCATGTCTGTTAAACCAAATTGCTAAGTTTGCTTGTTCTCTGTAACAGATGATGAGGAGGTGTCCCTCAATGCACTGCCAATCTACGATATGGTACCTGACCAGCAGGCAGAGCAGGAGCCCAGTGAGGACCTACCAGCTGCTGCCGATCCACCTATAGAGAGTACATTGATTATGGAGCCCGATATGCCAGAAATCACTTCTGAATGTCCTCAGGATGTAGAAACCCAGGATATTGTGCTGCCTACCCCCCCAGCTGAATCCAGTAAGGACACCCAACTAGATGAAGAATGTTCAGAGAATACAGTTGTGGATGATCTTGCAACAGGATACGGTGATGGGAGGGAAGTAGAGGAATTACTGAACGATGCTGATCAAGGACAATCTGACGTATGTGACGCTGGAACAACAGAACAAGAGCCTGCGGAGATGCAGGAGGCAACTGTGACTGAAACTTCAATGGAGGTCCCTGGGAATCAAAGTGTTGAGGACACAAGTGGAGGTGACACAGGACTAATTGCAGATTTGGCTGTGGAGAATTCAGAGGTTGAAAGGGACACAGGCTTTGAGCAAGTGGACACAAGGGTAGAAGGAGATAGGAATGGGGAAGAACCCTCTTCCCCAAGGATGCGGAGTGACTCAAAGCGCAAGAGTCGGCCTTGCTCACTTCCTGTGTCTGAATTAGAGACAGTAATTGCCTCGGCTTGTGATGAACCCGAAACTCCACGATCTCACTATATCCGCATTCATCATTTGCTACACAGCTTGCCTTCAGCTCAGCACCACCATGACAGTCAAGATGAAGATGAGGTACTTGATGCTGAATCTTCAGAGGAGCTTACTGTCAGACCTGAAGAGGACAAGGAGGATGGATATAGAGAGGTGGAAGAAGATGAGGCATCCGAGGTTCAATCTCCATCTATAGTGCCTGAATGCCCTAGACCATGTTGCAGACGTACGCTGCCGCGTAGCCTCTCCATCGAGCGATTGTCTGAACTCAACCAGCTTCTGGAGGGCGAAAGACCTTCACCGTCCGCTCTTCGACCCGACAGTGAGGACGTGGAAGTAGGTGGCAGAGGAGGATGCAGAAGGGGTCCTCGAGAAAGCGAGTGCGAGCTGTGTGACAATTCCTGTTACAGTACCTCCTGTTACAGCACGTCCTGTTACAGTACATCCTGTTACAGTAACTCAGGTAACTCAGGGCGTAACCATCTCTGCAGTCATACCCGCCTCTCCTCAGTAGACAGCACCCGTCTGTCGGAGAGCACTGTTTTCTCCTCGCAGGAGGAAGAGGAGGAGGAGAACAGTGCCTTTGAGTCGGTTTCAGACTCGATGCAGAGTCCAGATATGAGGGAGCCAGGGGAAGGGTCTTCTCAGTGGAGAGGGTCCTCGTCAGAGGAAAGTCCCCTGAGAGAAAGGCAGGGGGACGAATCACCAGTAGCAGGACCCAGTGTTAGGTCATCAGGTGAGGAACCGCGACCAAATTAAGCTGTTTAGTGCTTTTGTTGAAAGCAGCTTAAATGAGTTGCTTGTAACTTTTGTTCATGTATGTGTGCAGGATATTTTTTATTAGTATCAAGAGAATTTGACTTTTCTGATTCTATTTGTTTAGAATAGAATACTAACATGCTAGATGGCATCTATATGCTATACGGCATACTTAAAAAAAACGTGAATACTGCTCACAATAAACATATTGGAGAAAAAGAGCAGTATGAGTAGGTTTGATTTAAAGACTAAAATACTCATTTCATCAGCTTACATTTCACTGAAGCCTTTTCAGCTGCCTTTCTATGCTTAGTTTCATTGATTCCCCTTTAAAACTAATTCAGTATCATGGCAAAATGACATTTTTAACAAAATACGCCATATAAATTTTAGTTTCTTGAAGTAATTTACAGTGCAATTTGCTAAATGAATTTAAAAATATGTGCTTGTTTCCCCAGGGATTAGTTGCCACCTAACAGGGAACATTCTCAGAATGTTAGCGTTAACGTTTTCTTTAACAAAAAGGTTTAACAAACAACTTTAACAAAAAGGTTCTTTCAGTAACATTACTAGAACATTTTATTGTTTTATATCATAAATATGAAAAACTTTATTTTTAAATTGTTAGTGCAATTATTGGATATAACCTCCCTTCTGTTAAAAGCTAACAATAACTGCTGTTTCAACTTCAACAACCCCATTTAATGAACAGCCACATTAGAAATGCTACCCTGACATTTCTATGCAGAGATTATATATAGGGTGAAAGTAAATTGGGCATCTTTTGACATTGGCATGGAAGAATTCACCCAATATATAACTTGTGGCGTATGTTGTAAATGTAGAGTCATGAAGTCATGGGTCTATATTTGTTTCCCTAAATTTGTTTTGTAGGCCTTTGCCATTTGCAACGCAGTGATCACGCAAACACTCAGTTTCCTGCTTTGCGGCCTGACCCCTACCATTACACAAGTGTTGATGAAACATTACCACCAAGTAAGCTCTCCTGAGTCACACCTTCCCTCGCTTTTGCTTCTGACATGCTGCCTGGGTTCTCATGGGAATGTGTGTGTTTACTAAAAATGTGTGTGTTTACCAAAAGTAACAAATGCTGTTGTTACTTTTAGTTAGGTATACACTGGCATTTCTGTGTGCATGTTTGTCTAAGTTTATGTGTGTATGAATTGGTGAGAAAGTCATTATGCTTGGCCATCTCATTACACCGCGTTTGTGAATGCTTCACTAAAAGCTGTGCTACCCTAGCGTCTTCACCAGTAAATCACTATCATATCCTGGTCCATCTCACCAACAATTCATTTTTTCTCCTTTCTAATCTCCCACCACATTGATTCTTCATGTAGTGTTACTGGCTGCTAAACTCAACTCGAAGATTTGCACAACATGATGTGCTGGCCATTTGGTACATATACCCAACACTTTTTGCAAATGAGCTTTCATATATGGAAAAAAAACATAAATGTTTGGGTGTGAGCATTGACCTGTAGAGGCTTAAGTACAAGGTTTCTCCAGAGGGATTTCCAGAGAACTGAAAGCACAGTTGACAAAAATGGGCTTATGTCTCAAGAGATAAGTGATACTCTGAGCTGATCTCTCAAGGGGTTTTTGTACAGTTGCCATAGTGACAGGCCACAAAGAGGCTGAGTATGGATACAAAGTTTGTACTTAAAGCTGTCGTTGGAAACAATATAGGTAAGGATTCTATAAATTAAGAAATACACTATGAATGTTACATTGAGGCCTAATAATGCTCCAGTCCTTGTTAAACTGCTTGAAAGTGAAGAAAAAATATTCAAATTATTATTTTTTGGTTTTTGTTGTACAACATTTTGTATTAATGCCTCATGAATATAAGAAAAATAATCAGTAGTAAAATACAGAATATTAGCATGGAAGTTTTGCAAAGCAATGACAATATACACCATTATAAAAACTGTCAAAATGTTTTGAGATTGGCTTTAACTATTAAATAGGAACAAATTCAAAGTGCTAAAAATAGCCTCACACACACATCTTCAGGATTGGTTACAAGAGGGAGCGCAAGAAATACTACATAGTGAACTCATAGGATTTCCTTCAGATGATCCTCAGATGATTGATTGAAAATTTTAATTGATTGATGTTTTACCTGCAATATATAAATAATGCCATCAAAATGGACGTTATAAACAACCTTTTGCTCTTAAATGTATTTTGTTACATGGTACAGTGATTGTATTAGATGGCAATACCATGTCAGCATGATATATATAGAGGCACCTACAGTATAAACGCATATATAGACACACATATAAATACTTTCAAGTGTTTTTGCCTAAATATCAAAGGCAAGTGCCATCTGCAAACAACTGATGCTTGGGCTTCAGAGACATTTTTGCAAAGGGCTTTTAACTAACTGGTCCATCATTTTTTGTAGATCTATGAAATCAGTTTCCTTATGTTTGCACAGAGCTGTGTAGTTCAACCACAGGTGTAGTTTATCACATTATCTCTGTATGTTCCAGTAATGCTTAACAATCCATCTTTATTTATAATTAAATGACACCTGGACATTTGTTTTTCTAATGCAGCGACCTTTCTACATTTCCGAGTGTGACTCGATTTTTATACAAAAATACATTTTGGAGCCAATGTACTAATATACCATGATAATTACTCCAAAGCCAAACATTGCATTGCCGTTGTACATGTCAAAAAATATATGCCATTGTATGTGTTACCGGGTAAAGAGTGGCCTTACTGTGAATTTAATAGCAAAAACACAGTTACATTTCCCACACCTTCTTGTGTAACTCAGTATCATGCTGAAATATGCAACCAGCCTGTTAGTCCACTTTTACAAATGGGAAATGAAGACAAATGGATGGATGGAATTGGATTTGTAGCCTATATTGACTGGTGTATGTGCAAATCTGTTATTTACAAGTCTAGTTATTAATGTGGTTTGGGGGACGTCTGTTGTGTTGTTGTTCAGAATCAGGCACAGGCAAGTGCGAGTCCTCAGTTGGCTTACCACAGAGACCCATAAATCAAATGCTATTCCCCCCTGAGTGCTCCAACTTGGCAAGGCCCAATGTTCTGTTCAGCCTCAGACAGCAGACCTGTAGCTGCCCACAATTCATTCAAATTGCACAAGAAACTGGAAAACACATACTGGCCCTAGTAAGCACTAATCTCATTGACTGACACTAGGCTACTTTAAGGATTAAGAGTATCAGGAAACAAAGTCATGTTTAAAAGGTACCAGGTTGATACAGCTTGATGCACAACACTTTAGTGTGAATGTGTGTGTGTGTGTATGACAAAAAAGCTTGGCTTAAGTTGTGTGTGTGTTTAATGCTGTGCCTGTTTTTGTTTCTACATATATATGTGTTTTTTAAGCATATTCTATATGCTTCATGCATTACATACTGCATATATACTGTACGATACACAGTAATGTATAACATATGCATAAGTATACATTACATTGATATCTCTCTCATTTAATATTTTGTCACTTCATTCCGAATTGTTTAGTACTGACACACTCACCATGAGACTATATCGGTGTCATAGTAGTAAGTTTGTAAAGATTGTAATTAGACTTTTTTGGCACAGACTGGGAAGCCAGGATAGACAGTCACGGCCGAGTTTTCTATGTGGATCATGTGAACCGCACCACTACTTGGCAAAGACCCAGTCACACGGCCAAGTGCAGGGGCATTCGGAGGTCCAGCTCCACACAGCAGATGGAGCAGCTTAACAGGAGGTAAGAAACAACCCAGATTCACACTCATGTATACACATCTTAACCTCTCAGAGCATTGAGTGTGCCTGTATGTGTGTTTATGGTAATTTTATGTATGTATTTTTTAGCTTGATATTGCACATATAACTGTTGAAATTGTACTCTGCACAAAGACTTTAATCAGTCAATGGCAGACATCTTTTTTGGTTATAGTGATGTGGCTGAGCAAAAAAGTTATGAGAATTCTTGCGACCTAAACATGTTTTGTGCTGGTGCGTTGATTGGCTGTCCTGCACTATTAAACATACTTGTGCAATGGTGCCACCTAGAGGACACATAGGTTAGAGTACTAGAATTTGTTTCAAGTGTAAATAGAGTTTTAGAATCAGTATTACTGTGCAGTGTCCTTTGTGTAGGAGTGTGTGAAACCCTGGACCTAGTCAGCTGTGATGCAGAAATGAAAGGGGTATAATGTTGATAATGTTGAAAATTGGCCATTGTTTTGTCTGTTGACTGATTTGTATTTGTTGGCTGTAAATTAAAGCAAATTACCAAAATGAAAATAAGCCCTTTTCTAAACGAAATGCATGTGAATGCTTTTTGAGAAATAAGGGCACACAGAGAGCCTCTTTAATATTGATTGCCATTATTTTAAGTCTAACTTGAAATTAAAGCATTGAATTACATTCAACATAAGTGAATGTATGACACCCTGATTCACATCCAGATCAAAACACAAATCTGTTTAACACGGCAGTGTGTCTTTGGTTTTGTAATATGTGTTTGGATGATTCCTGCAGACAAGAGATTAATGTTTAATATTTCAGATTCAATAATAGAAATCCGCTGAGGCTTCTGTGGTCTCTCTCTCTCTGGTCAGATGGTTTAGGTGAGCATATCTTATAAACCAGTGGCGCCACTGGTAGCTCATGCCTGTGTCAGAACGAGAAGCATTGATTTGTGGGTAGGGATATGTTCTTGAAAACCTCTATGGCTCTTCTGACTGATCCACATATCTAATCATAGCTCACAGATAAAACCAGGTTTGTTTGGTAATTCACTTCCTGTTTGTTTAAAAACCCTGTGTAAAGTTGTATTAGCAGTACAGTGTTGCCCAGCAGCCACAGTGATCATTTCTCCAATGCAGGTATCAGAACATTCAGAGAACCATGGCTACAGATGATGAACCAGCTAGCCGTGCACCCGACAGAAACAGCAGTTCAGACACAGACATTGAATCCACGCCACAGCCTGCAGGTTGCCTTTTCTTCAGATGGTTTTGTTGATAGAATGAGATTGCATTAAAGAATTCCAAATGAAAATACTGTCTGACAGCCAGGATAATACCTGTTGTACATTTCAAATAGCTACTTTTAATTGTTATACGTTATTGTTAACGATAATAAACACATGGACAGCTACAATTTTGTAAAGAAAAATGTGTTTGTCTAAATGCTAAATGCTAAGCTAATGCTGAAATTGCATTTGTTCTCATATCTAAGCAATTTAATCTCTTAATGTGGTGTTTTACTGTGGTGTTTGCAGATCAGAGAAGAGAAAGTCCTTCATCTCCAGTAAATAATCAGAATGTCACACTGCTGCTCCAGTGTCCTGGAGTGAAGTTTGTCTCCCACCCAGAATTCTTCACTGTCCTCCATGCTAACTATGTAAGTCACAGTGAGATAGTGTCAACAAGGGCTTTTGTGTGTCTTCCCGACACACTGGGAAGGCTAGAATGCGTTTTGATGTTTCGGCTATATTCAAATAACATTATTTATTCCAATAAACCAAAAAATGGACATGCTGAGAGGACATTATCTGGCTAGTTTTAGCACTTACAGTGTAGGTTGGATTAGTCCATGCACTTCAGTTGTGAAGGTGTGATATTGATTTATCTCTTTTCAGATTCTCTCTTATTGATTCAATAAGCTTTCCTGGTGTCCTGTAATAGCAAAGGAGACAGATAACAGATCTTAGCAAGTCTAAGCTGAGGCGGAAGTGTATATGTGAGGGTGATTGGGTTTGTCTGTCTGCATGTTTAAAGCATTTGCTTTTATCCCAGTTTCCACATTCACACATCTTTACAATGTAGCACAAATGTGTCTGTGTCAGTGTTGGGGCTATTATAAAAGCCTTTATTCTATATTGAGCTGTCATGTACAAATACTCATATATAGTGCTGATTGAATATTGATGATTATACTGAAGCCTCATCTAATGTATTTCTTTATTTTCTGCTGAACTCTTTAGGGAGCATATAGAATGTTCACTAACAGCACTTGCCTGAAGCACATGGTTCTAAAAATACGGCGAGACGCACGCAACTTCGAGCGATATCAACACAACCGCGATCTTGTCGCTTTCCTCAACAAATTCGCTGACACTCATCTGGAGCTCCCGAGAGGCTGGGAGATCAAAACAGACCCACAGGGCAAGGTGAGCGCATTCAAACATACATAATGCCACAAGTCTATGGCCATAGGCATCCTAACACACCTTACAATGTTATCAAATATTATGTATTACCACACTGCTCTTTGGAATTTGCCTGTTAGCCTATAGTTGTGTCAATGATGGCATTACGTGGTCAGATATTTGATTATAATGACCACTAAAGTGTATAATTGACTATTATATGTCATACATAATGAAGTAATTTCAACTCCATCAGCATCAAAATTTCATGTGCATTTATTTACTTGGTGAGTGGCCATCTAATGAACAGGATAATACACAATCAGCACAATCAGTTATTATCACAATATAAACCCCTACATTATTTTAAGTGATACAGCACCTGTTTGGTTTGTGTCTGAGGTTTTGATTATATGTGTCCATAAACACATGACCATATATGACATGACTGTATATGTTATGCTACTCATTTGTTTATTTAAAATGTTCCTCCAACGTTAACTCACCCTAATGTCATTGCAAACCTGTATGACGTTTGGCTTCTGAGTGGCACCCATTGACAACCATTGAATGGACACAAAACCACCAATATCTTCCAATATCTTCTTCTGCAGAAGAAAAAGTCATAAAGGTCTAATGACACAGAATAATGGAATAATGGAAAATCAATTTTTGGGTGGACTATCCCTTTAACAAAGCTCAAAAGATTTAGTTAGGTTTATATTTAAGTAATGTCTTCACACTTATTTTTTTTTTTTTTTGGGCTCTGACAGTCGTTTTTCGTAGACCACAACAATCGTGCGACGACCTTCATTGACCCCAGAATTTCCCTTCAGAGCAGCCGACTGCCCAGTCACCTTACACACCGACAACACTTACAGAGACTACGCAGCTATAGTGCTGGGGAGGTACAAACACACACTGACCGTACAATATTTTCAAAGCTTTCAGATTACAGTTAAGCACTTATGATGATCTATATATCTATATTTTGCATTATTTCAGGCATCTGAGGTGTCCCGCAGCAGAGGAGCATCACTGGTCAGCAGACCTGGAAATGGTCTAGTAGCTTCCATCAGGAGTCAATACCAGCCTGATTCAGTGCCTCAGGGTTAGTCAACACAGAGACAAGCTTTGTTTTCCTGCTGATGGTGACCAAAGAATCTATTAAAACACAAACATGAGAGAAAAGCATACATTAAATGCTTTATATTCATTATTGGGGTGATAGCATAGCCCAGGTAACTACCCAGCCAGAACACCTAAGCACTTGCATAGCGGTAACAACTTAGCAACGCCCTGGCAACATCATGGCATAGATTACATTGCATTACATGCATTTAGCAGAGACTTTTTATCAGTATGCATGAATTGAACCCATAACCTTTTTTTGTTAACTAATACACAGCTTATCAGTTGACATACTAGGGCACTATTGCTTATACGCATGCTGTTTTTAAGTCATGCAAATATTTAACTAATGTAGTTTTCATATGACTTCAGTAAGCTTTCAAGAACTGAATTTTGCACTTACAAAACTTACAAGTTTTGTTTATTTTATTTTCCCCCTCAGCTTACAATGATAAGATTGTGGCTTTCCTTCGTCAACCAAACATATTAGACATGCTGCAGGAGCGGCAGCCCAGTCTTGCCAGAAATCACACACTCAGGTGAGGCAAAAGGTCACATGATCATAGAGTTTATGTGACGTATAGAAACTCAAACATTCATTTGTTGAATTATGTTATAATGGTCATTGACCCTTTGAGCACCTTTATCAAAGCGCCATAACACACCAGCAAAAGCTGTTGCATTCTGGGAGCTGTCTCTTATTTTATGTTATGGCCTTGGTGTTTGCAAGTACAGACAAACATAGACTCATACCATATACATCACAGTGGTGTCATTATTTACATTGTACATTAGTGTCACATCCATATAGAAAAATATTGATAAAAAAGTAGGAAAAGTTACAGTCTGACACAGTGAGAAAAAAGCTATTTTTCTGGCACTGAATCAGCATTTAACTTAGTGTATACAGTAAGTCATGCGTTATGTCAGGGTCTATTTCACTAATGTAGAAGGCTGATCATTATCCTAAAAGCATTCCACAGTTTAGCCTATTATAGTTCCATACAACAAGGTAAAGTGCTTTACTGTTACATTTAAGAACAATTAACAGTCCATGAGATCAGACCTTTCAACAGCCATTCAGGATGAAAAACAAAAGCAGCAGGAATGGAAACATGATATCGATTGAATGTTTCAATGCCTTTGGTGGTCTCCTCGTCTGTTTTCCATCAGGGAGAAGATTCATTACATTAGGACTGAGGGTCCTCAAGGTGTTGAAAAACTGTCCTGTGACGCAGACCTGGTTATGCTGTTAAGGTATGTTGACTGCAGTTGTCTTCTGTTCCAGAGAAACATAGCAAAGCTTAGGGAGGTAACTGTGCGTGAGTTTGATCCTTTTTGTTGTCATAGCAAACAGCAAACCAAACCAGACATGACAGCCAGCGTCTCAGTGTTTATCAACATAATTCTTTGTCTTTGATGTGGTACTGTGTATTTATACTGGGATTTTTCCTTAAAGACTTGACTACAGCTTACTCACATGGAGTCAGCCTCTCCCAACACATAATACATTACATTATACTAGATACACTAGTAAGACTAGATACTAACAGTTCAAGCTGCAACATAATAACTGACCAGATTAACAATATTTCACCCATAAAATCAAATCCTTTCATTTACACACTCTAATCTGTTTTTAAAACTACATAATATACTAATAGACTTAATGATGGTGATGCATTTTTTTATGTTATGTCCTCTTTAATCTTTCCTCTTTGTCATGCAGCCTGTTCGAAGAGGAGATCATGTCCTTCGTTCCATCTCACCCCGTTCATCCGGGCATCAGCTTCTCTCCGCGCTGCTCTCCTGGATCCTCACCGCAGAGCTCCCCTGGTACGACCACATTTCTCCAACTGTTTGGAAATCAATCATTGTCATTTAATTACTTTCTCATGTTTTTGCTAAAGAATACACTATGTTTAAACAATTTTAAAAAATGTAATGTTTAATACAAAAAATTTAGGAGTCAAATTACACAGTAGATGGCCTCAAAGCAACGTTTTTTGAGGACAGACCGCAGACAGGCAGTTCATAGCTAAAGACAAAGTCCAGACACCAGCTAAACATCTTTTCCCCATATTATTATCTTTCAGTCTTATAAACCATTGGTTACTCTTGGTCTTAATAACAAACACCCATATGTTGGCTTCCCACACTTTCTTTTATTTAAATTTCCATTAGAATTTCTGTTGAAACATGAGCCAGTCTCTTGTGTATAGCTGTGCATGCCAAAACACAGCAGAGCTCTTTTCTTAACACAGTGAGAGCAATCATCCCCCACATCAGTTCTTAAAGCAAACCACGCTGTTGCTTCTTGCCACGTATTTGTGGTCGCAATTTAGCCAACACATCACTTCCCTCGTGCTGAAACAAATCACTCGTGCTTTGGGCATTCCTCTTGGCAGGACATTTTTGTCGATTACGTACACTCGCACACCAGGGAGACATGACTTAAAGCTACTTAATTTTGTGGTGCCCCGCTATGCCACACAGAATGCGCTAGCACAAGTCTAAAGAGTCTGTATGGAGCGTTGTGATAGCTGGAGTATGATGCATATTGGGATGTCATGAAGAAAGCTCAAAAAGTACTGAATACATTAATACATATGACATAATTTCACAGCAGGACTACCCTGCTCCATTTCCTTTGTTGTTTTTACATCGAGGGCTCTAGGTTTTTCAGACATAGAAAGTCATTTAAAATGTATTTTGGGGGCTTTGTGTCAATAAAACCGCATTGATTTTTTTATTTATTAATTCTAAGACATGTTTATATCAATTTGAATGTATTAAACATGTGTGTAATGTAGAATCAACAACATTACAGATTTAGGCAGTCTGTAAAAATGGGTTTGATAGATTCACATAGGCAACACTGTTAGTCCCATAAAGCATTTCATTCTGTTGAATTAGACAGATATTCTGCAGAGTCATTTTTACCCTCATGCCTGGATCCCCCCCCCCCCCCAAACTTTTGACTGAATGCTTAGATGTTCATAAAAATTGTTTGATAAAATTACATTTTATGTAAAGCATTTTATGTCCTGCAATGCATTTCATTCAATAGAAAAAGAGAGCCTCATTTTTTCAGGGTGGTTTTAACTGGGTAGATTCACTCTAACCTGCCTGCCTGAATTCTATCCCCCTCATACTGTATTTTGACAGGCTTGCAAAGGGCCAGAGCGCCCGCTCCATACCGCAGAGACTTTGAGGCGAAACTTCGCAACTTTTACAGGAAGTTGGAGGCAAAAGGCTATGGCCAGGGGCCAGGAAAAATAAAGTATGTTTTTTCTGTGTGTGTGCGTGTGTGTGTGTGTGTTTTGATTAAAATATGTGTGGAGTCAGAAAAAGAGATGAAGAAGGGCAGAGCACCTTTTTGTATACCAATGCATTGGTTTCAATTTTATTATAATACTGTGTTTAAAGCCCACCGGTTGTGTTACGGGAACAAATTTTGCCCTCTCTTTGTATCTTGCAACATTATTTCCCCACCAATTTTAATTTCATGTGAAACATGTAACAACAGTGAACTAGAGACAAGGAACAGGAAACAGTGATTTTTAACTTGGATGGTAATATGACATTGATGTTAATATATTGTCATTTGGTGGTGCAACAGGCTAATCATCAGAAGGGAACATTTACTGGAAGGTACTTTTAATCAAGTAATGGCCTATTCCCGCAAGGAGCTGCAGAGGAGCAAGCTGTACATCACCTTTGTGGGAGAGGAAGGGTAAGTCCACTGTGTGAATAAGAATCCTTAATATTTCACAGAGTATATTTTTGTAGAATACATCATCAGGTCAGATGTTCCCCCACCGCAAATACACCTCAGTCAAACATGCTGCTGACATCAAAACAGATTTTTACAACAGCCCATGTGACAAAGTATGAACTAGGAGAGGGAGACCACAAGGGCTAAGGGTGCCGTTTAAGACAGGGCCTTTGTTTGCTTTAATTGGTTTGTTTTACACAAAACATTTAAACTTTGAACAAAAAAAATAGATCAGAAATGTCACCACACAGTACAAAGATTTCAAATCACACAAAAACGCATGTGTACCACGTCTTAATAGTTTCTAATGCATTTAAAACAAAAGTACTATTATTTGACAAGGGAATATAGAAGGAAAGATACTTTTGGAAAGTGGTTGAGGAGTTTGTATAAATTGTATCTTTATTTCATAAACTTGCTGTTGCTTAAATTCTGACATATTTCACTTGTAGATTAAATCACAATTTCAAGTGTTAACACAATTTTTTCACATTCTTTTCTACAGTTTGGACTACAGCGGCCCATCGCGGGAATTCTTCTTCCTGTTGTCTCAGGAGCTATTTAATCCGTATTACGGTCTGTTTGAATACTCAGCTAATGACACATATACTGTGCAGATTAGCCCCATGTCTGCATTCGTGGAGAACCATTTGGAATGGTAAGAATTGTTTTCTGTCACTATCATTCTCTCTTTATCCCTAATTATTACTCCTTGAACTTGGAATGTTTTTGAAGTTTAGCTTTGTAGTTCACCCGTTGATGTGGTATGTGGTTAAAGAATTGCATGCCGGTCGGTCAACTCTGAAGAAAAGCATGTAGTGATGGTCACGCTAACTCTTTGTTTTGTCTCTCATTACTGCATTTTGACTGAAGGGGAAAAAAACTTTTGTTCTGGAAATTACAGTGTTGTAAGACTTAATTAAAAGGAAAATTCTTAGGAATTGCCTTGAACTTTATCCAAACAGAAGATAAATCGGTGTTAATTGATAAAATGAGACAGATGCTTCTTGTTTTCTATTAATAAAGAAAGCTTCCAAAAAGGTTTTGTGAAAATGACTGCAAATACAGGAAATATATTACAGTTAGTCTCACCTTCAGATGGTATGCCCACATACCACCTGTAATCTGATTGGCTAGCTTTGTTTAGTGCCTGTTATGGTGTACAAGCAGAGCTGTATATTCTGATTTGTTTTGCAAAATGTACACATTGGTTGGAATTAGTTGCTTTAAGAGTACCAGACTTCATACCAAATTCTCATTACGCTAATAGTCAAAGTCGTATTATATGAGAATACATAGCTGAGCATGTACAGAACAATAGTATGATTATCAATGCTTTGATGTTCTCTAATAGGTTCCGTTTCAGTGGGCGATTATTGGGTCTGGCTCTGATCCACCAGTATCTGCTAGATGCTTTCTTCACTCGTCCATTCTACAAGGCCTTGCTTAAATTGTAAGTCTCATGGGTTCATTAACATCATGATGTCACAATAAAGTCTACAATTATGGCTTCTGATTGGACACATGTGTGTTGTATGGTCTGCAGGGTGACAGATCTGAGTGATTTGGAATACCTGGACGAGGAGTTCCACCAAAGCTTACAGTGGATGAAGGACAACGATATCACTGATATCCTGGACTTGACTTTTACTGTGAATGAGGAGGTCTTTGGACAGGTGCTGGATGTTTAAGTCATAAAATTTATATTGTCATCAATTATAATGATAAATATTCAAACTCATCTTTAACAGCTAAACCTTGTTACCGGGTTTATCTTGCAACAGTCAGAGCTCCTCCCCCAAAGAATTGTTAGTGTTTAGCCATTGACAATTGATTACTTCACAAGAGTGGACTAATTGAGTGTCGCACTTTCCCTCATGTCATAGAATTCCCTCAAGTCATTGAATTCTATAATCTTTGCTATTAGTCAAATACTTCTAATGGCTGTTACAGACATTCATGTTGACCGCTTCCACTCTGTTCACAGGTGACAGAAAGAGAACTAAAGTCAGGGGGCTCCAACATCCAAGTTACTGAGAAGAATAAAAAGGAATACATTGAGCGTATGGCCAGATGGAGGGTTGAGAGAGGAGTGGTGCAGCAGACAGAAGCACTTGTGAGAGGCTTTTATGAGGTATGCTAGGCTGAGCAATGCTCGTCAGTCTACACTAATCATTTACATATTTTTAATTGACATCAATAGTACCTTGGTTAGAAATAAAACCCTTTATTTGTGTTTTAATGCAGGTTGTAGACTCTCGTCTGGTTTCAGTGTTTGATGCTCGTGAACTGGAGTTGGTAATCGCAGGTACAGCCGAGATCGATTTGAGTGACTGGAGATCCAACACAGAATATAGAGGAGGTAAGAGAGTCTTTGAAAGTTCATCTAATGGTTTTTGTCCTGAGATGTTATGTTCAGATTTCTGAATGGAAAGTAACATAAACGTCAAGAATGTTTTGGTTTTGAACTGCTCACCTGATCCAAGTTATTGCTTCAATTCTTTGTTTGCTCAATGTTTCATTCTGAAACCCTGCTGTGAATTGCAGTTGAGAGTTTGCAGGAGCAATAATATTTCGTCACAAAACTAGTGCCAAAATAAGTATCCCATCTGTTTACATTAAAGTTCATTACATAGAACGGAACTGTTGACTTTGAGAGCATAACGGGTGAACCCTGTAGAATTTCATATAACGCTGCCATGGTCTCATAGTGTCAAGATGACCTCATTTGAAACTTCGAATGCCTTTGTTGACTTTTCTTGCATAGCCCATGATGTGTCAACAGCCCTGAAGAGCCTTTATACTGGGGAGCTTTTTTTTTTGTTTTCTTTTATCTTTTCTGTCTTTTTTGGGCACAGATTTATGTAGTAATCTGGTACCTGGTTTTTAACTTCTTTTATATATCTCCATCACACTCCAGGGTACCATGATGGGCACATTGTGATGCGCTGGTTCTGGGCTGCAGTGGAGCACTTCAACAATGAACAGAGGCTGCGTCTGCTGCAGTTTGTGACCGGCACGTCCAGCGTTCCTTATGAGGGTTTTGCGGCACTGCGAGGTAGCAACGGCCTGCGGCGCTTCTGCATTGAAAAGTGGGGAAAGATCACCTCTCTGCCAAGGTATTGTGCAAGAGATAGCACACATTCTGCCTGCAAGATTATCCACATGTGGTAACTGGCAAGGACTTCATAATACATTAGGTAGACAAATGTATCTAAGACCTTATTAAATGGTTTGAAAAATGCATTTTTCTTGTATTGACATTTTCTAATGAAGCAGGAAGTTGGGATGGGACACATTTTTGTTGGACAAGAATTTCTATATCCACTTGCCAAAAAAACTAAAATATTTCAAAAATATTTTGGGCCTACTTTTTCAGAAGGAAAAGACCATCAATTTTAAATGCATGAATTTGTCCATTTTTTGGAGTACACAAGCATATGGACGTATTTAGAGTAGCAATGTTACATAAAAAGGCATGCGTTCTCAAAACCTGGATAAATAAATGTACTGTGTAACAATTTCTTATTCCACATATTTATAACCTTATTATCTCTGCCAAAAAACACTTTATTTTAGCAAGAACATTTGAGTAGGTTGTTTACTCAGGGTATCACTTTCCATTAGTTGGTCAAACACTTTGATCGAGCAGTCGTAAGATTCTAATCTTTCTTTTTGTTGGCACTTGATAGTCATTCTCATTCTCACATGCATAGAAACAAATATAACACACTGAATAATAAAAAAGAATACATGGAACAGTACACAGAAATAATGGATGTATATGGGCACCAGTCTTTCAACCAACAAATTCTTTGTGTGGTTAACTTTACACTAAATTAATGTTTTGTTTACCAGCCGTGGATCGTCCACACTGTTTACAATATGCAATTTAGTCTCTTTAGCAAAGAAACCCCCTTTATGTCTTATACTGTTTAGACTTGTAAATAAAGTTACCTGAGATTACAGAGTGTCATCCTGAAATCTGACTGTCAGAGTGAAAAGCTCACTCAGGGTTTATTTGCATCCAGTGTTTCACCTTGAAATTCCATTTCCCTCTGTACTTCTGGCAAACAGATCAAAGCCTGGCCCAGTCTGTGCTAAAGCTCGTATTTCTCTGTCAGGGTGAGAACAGCTTTGAATTTGTCATTGTGTTTGCACAGCGTCAGCAGCCCGAGTTAAATAAGGACAATGTGATGGAAAGGATACAGATGCCTCACTCAGCTTCAAAATTTCACATGGTTTGCCGTTCCAGTATTTAACATCACAGATGAAGTGTATTTAAGAATGTAGAATTTTTACCATCTTCACCAATTGTCAGTTTCTCAGTCTTCTTTTGCTTATAGTCTATACATCATAATTAGTAATGCAAAAAGTTTGTTAAAAAGAACTGCAAGAACAATTTGGCTACTGTCCTAAACCTTGTGAGCTGCCTAACTAGACAGCATAACATGTATTCTTCATGGAGAGAGCAATCCCAGAATGGATTGTGACAAGGTCAGTGATAGAATCCATCTCAGACAGCAGAAGAGTCTAGAGGAATACTGACTATTGGCCTGTCCCAAATCCCACCCAGCCCTTGTGGTCCTCCACACTTTGGTGTCTATGAACTCAGACTGTCAGGTGGTGATCTACTTTGGACATTGGCGTGGGCTTAGCCAAAGGGTGCATCAGGTCTGCATACTGACCCTAAAAGGGGGCACACATTAAAGCACCCTTCTGATACCTAAAATGACAAATGAAACATCCTATGTTTCTGCAAATTGCATGGACATGGGCAAGTGGGCCATTTAGAATAGGGCCTTAAAAAATAATGTTTTAGAAATATTTGTATTGTTGTTGTGCCACCGCCATTATGGTGAGTTTTCATTTTTGACCTTTGACCTCTGTTCTTTTGTCTTTTTCAGGGCACACACATGCTTCAACCGTCTAGACCTTCCTCCTTACCCATCATACAGCATGCTGTACGAGAAACTTCTAACTGCTGTGGAGGAGACCAGTACCTTTGGTCTAGAGTAAAGCCATGCAGGGAATCTGTGAAACTTGATTTTGTTAACAAATGCATTTACATCTTCAAAAACTAAATTCGTAAGTGACTTTTAAGAGATTTGTTTAACAAAATATATCTAAGGAATCCTTTGATTTGATGAAAATTTTTGTTCAAAATGACTTGAAATAGCATGTTTCTGCACTATATTTATATTGTACTATTTAGTCATCATGTGAATATGATGACAGAACCATGATGTATGCAAAAGTGAAAACCAAACTCCAGCCTATTATATTTATTACAAACTATTGGTTAAGCGTCACTGTATCCTCTCTTTGAAAGGCTATTGCAATTCACACCTAACATCTGGTAATCTACAAAGTCTAACACCTTTATTCACACTAAACCTGTGAGGAAATCTCTTTAAAGTTCATGACTTTGGTCATGGCACCACAGCAAACTGTTTACTTTTTTGTAATTACTAAGCTATTTTGTATTTAGGTGTAACGTACTAAGCGCTGTGTACTTACACTATAAATTATGTGCTTGGCCATCTAGGGAATTAATTGTAACCTTTTTTAACTGCACAGAAGTATTCATTGTTTATCAATTCAAATGCAGTGTGTTGTCACTGTCTTTAACAAATTGAGCCTCGCCCATTGAGCGCTTAAAATGTGTAAGACAAAGGTCCTCATAGTGCACTCATAGTCTCATTGTTTTCTTGTGAGTGTGTGAGCACACCACTCACAGTATTTATACTACACAATGGCATAAAATGGTGCAGAAGTTGAAAAGTACCCTATGTCTGATTTAAACATGTTCAAATGGAATACTAGCATACTGATTACAGCTGTATGCTGCTTAGTGTTTTTTTAAATAGTATGTAAAACAGTACATCATATGCAATGACAAATGTTTCAGACAGTAGTATACTACAGAATGCTAACTGTCATCCTCATTTAATTTAATAGTTTGATTTAAAGAGAGATCCAAATCTGATCATTTTCCAAACCAAAACATCCCTTCCTGCCATGATTTAATATCTCATATATCTTAATATCAACAAAATACATCAGTATGTAATTCTATGCATACAGAATATTTGTATACTATGCACAGTTTTACATACTTCTTAGTAATAGATGAAATAACACTAGTGTAGTAGTATGCTGTTTCAAACATGCCACTGCAGTACTGTAAATATAATGCCCTCAAAAAACAATTCCAAGTCTTTATATATAGACTTGATTCACTTATACAGGAGTAGAGATGTTAAACACAACTTCGTATCACCTCACTTTCTCTGATACCTTAATAAAGGGAGTGCTCAAGTTTAAAGTATGAAGTACACAGGGACACACACTTGACACAGGTGATATAATAGACTTCTCTGTAACCAAATTAGCAACACAAACACAAAGCTCATCAGAACTGTCGGATGCCAGGGTGTGTGTGTCCCACATCAGAAGTAGCTCATTATTGTTGCAGCAATGCTTCCAGTTTGTTTGTTTTTTTGCCTAGCAACTTTCATTGTTGCTGTGAGAAGCAGGTTGTCATTTTTTAAATAAACATAAAAATAGCATAATGTCATAAGATTAGATAACCACCGATGATAAAATACAGAGGTTGTTGTGAAATATAGTAAGTTATAATTTTATATATATATATTTTGCATATATAGTTTGAAGTGACATTCCGTTTTGATAAACAGCTCAGTGTCCGATAAAGTAAAAAAAAGTAGTCCATGGGGGTCCTTTTTTGATGTTGTGTGGAGATGTTTCACCACTTTTAACTGTCCTACATAGGGAACTACAATTTTAATGCATGCAGACTCTGATGGTGTTGTGGTACATTGCGTTGATATTGTTCTGAACAATGGAACTGACCTGTGAGGTGGTAAAATTTAATTAAGAGTATGTTTCTCCGGGGGGCTATTAAGCATGTTTGCTCCTCTTGGCTTTGAACCTATTTTGACTAAAATTCCTTTGGAAGATTGTACACGATTTGAATCTGTCGTTTAAAATGCATTCAACTAAACAAAGCCCTTTAATGATCACAAATAGACATTGTAAAATGATTATCTGACCACTTGCGATATATATTGCTCAGTTGCTGTTATAATGGTGTATTTATATCATTTTTATTTGTTTGCGATTTTGTATTTTCTATTCTTTTTTGTATGAGTTAAAAATAATGTGAAAAAAGTAATGAGATTTCTTTTGGAAACCCTTTACTTGCAATGAAAAATATTAAATTAACTAAAATATGTAAATAGAATGTTTAAGATTACAAGTTACTGTAGGTCAGCCTAGTTTTTCTGACTTAAAGTCCACCTGTTCTACATGAACAGACTTGGCTGTTATCCTTTGCATGTAATTCTTTTGGCTCACATTGTTGTACATAAATGTCAATAAAGAATTACTTTTTAATATGTTGTATCACATACACAAAGGGAACAATCTGAATGGCATGGGTTTTGATGATTTCCCCAAAAGTGTGTAAATGCACGGGTACAAATGCACATTCAAAAATATACAAACGTGAAACCGCTTTTACGCAGTTGAAACACTAGGGGGCCTTACTCAAGTGATTAAAAGATTTTTTCAGAAACCAAAAACAGTGTTAACATTAGTGGGATACAATATAAGTACATGTGTGCAACAGTAAATCTTGTAAATAATTAAAATTTATAAACATTAAAATGTATATGTAAGGTGTAGGGTTAAGATAAGAGTTATTTAAAAAGGAAAGTATAATAATACTGAACAATGTCTAATAATTATGACAATTAAATTGTTTAAAAAGCATTACATTTTATGTAGTTTTGGGGTGTGGTAATATAATTAGCTCAAAATGGCAAAGCATATGCATACGAAATATTATGAAGAATATTATGAAACTGCATATTATATATATATCTGAAAATGCATATTACAGAAAAGAAAACCATAAGACAATAAATTCTCATTAAACATACTCTTAAAATACATCTAGATTTAGTCTTGTTCTATCTTATGTTCTTATATCTTTATAACTTTTGATTAATTAATTAATTGATCAGCTCGCGTCATACAAGAGAAACCTCCTCCTGCCAGCTGGCAAATGCTCAAATGTCATTGGTGGGAAGCCCTGTCGTTCATATCTGTTACCACGGCAAACCTTCAGCCGACTGGAAAAAGTTCGAATGTGATTGGTCAAAAGCCCTGTCTTTCACATCCGTTACCACGGCAACGGAAGTTGGAGGAGCAGCTTGGCTTGAACCGCTTTGGATTCAAGCAAACGAGCTGTGGAGAGCAGCTCGCATCACCGCCTGAGCATTATACTGAAGCAATTGTTGCCCACTTAGGAGGAATTTAAATCGAAAATGAAAGTGTCAGTATTGCAGTTTTTAGATACATTTTCATGTTCTTATTTTTAGATAAAAATTCAGTAAGAAAAACTATTTAAGTTAAACTGTCCAAGTCACCTGTTGGACAGAGTTTGCAGGTAAGAAAAGGTACAGAGAAAAAACGGAACAAATTATCTTTTAAAGCAGCCGTTATGATTCCCGAATCTCCACGGACTACCGAGTCCAGTCGGTTTAGGTGTGAATCCGGTCGGAACCACTCCGGGTTAAAGCACGAGATCAGAACCACCATCAGGCGCGAGCCGTTTACCGACCGCTATGACGTCATCCCGGGCAGGGAGCTGGGCAGGTATGATACACACTAATATACTCAAAAGTCTTTGTGCATGTTCATGTAAGTTGTGCCACAAGATGTTATATCTTACAGTCAGCCAAATAGTGTCTAGCTTCAAGCCATTTTTAGTAAATGCTGTGATCAGTTAAGGCAGTAAAGTCTCTCTTCAATGCATGTTTGGGTGATAACCAGAATTTATTTGTTCATTTATACAGATTTATTTATTTTTTTATTTGTGAATGATTTGCATCGTCTGTCCACTGAAGCATGACTTGGAAGATGTTTTATATATATTTATATTTATATATATATATATATATATAAGATATATTTATGTAAAAGCACCCACTGTGAAAGAGTTTTAATGAAACACGTTTAAATGTAAATCTTTGCATGCAGTGCAGAAATGTATTTAGGCTGCATTACATGATCTACATCATTTGATGGCCCACTGTTTAGATGCCAGGGCTTAGTGTTTTTTTAAATCAGTGAGTTATACAGAGCTCAATATTTTTGGTGGGTTTCCCTTTTTTCGATACGCTGTAGGAGTCCAGCACTGCAAAAACGCTGCTGTCACTGTACTCTTGTTTGTATCAAGGATATGCATTGCAAGCACAAAATTGCATGAGCCCTTGCAAAGGTTTTGGCATGTGTACTACTTTTAGACTTGCGGTATGCAATCTAAGCATTATGTTAGTTGTTGACACTTTGATTTCTCCAATATGAACAAAGTGCTGTTTAAGGTATCTGTTTAATCAATGGATACATTTAGCTTTTGCATGACAGATGGAAGTTT
This sequence comes from Botia almorhae, assembly GCA_036877575.1. Lineage (NCBI taxonomy): Eukaryota > Metazoa > Chordata > Actinopteri > Cypriniformes > Botiidae > Botia > Botia almorhae. Next base: position 34,077 of record JAZGTJ010000386.1, on the reverse strand, counting down.
AGTTAAACACTTGGAAGTCAAGTGTGAAATACCATAAATCACTAGAGTGTGAAAATTTGTTCTTCTGTTAACTTGTATTAGTCACAAGCCAAACTTAAACATGAAACATTAGCAGGCTATCTGATCCATTTGTTTTCAAATCACATCAGCATTAATGGATGGAGGTTTGAAAGCACAACTGCCTGGATTTCTGCCACCAGGCATGCATGCATGTTTAAGCCAGGCAATTACACCTGAAGAGAATGTAGTAAGAAGCGGAAGTCGCTATGTTTTATGTTTCCCAGAGGTAAATTTAAATGTCTTGGGATCCCAGGGATGTGATTGGCTGCTCCAGCTGTTTCTATTTTGATGGCTTTGCACATGTGGAGAGCATTCTCTTCAGTGTGAGATTTCAGAGGCTGCCAATAGCATTGTGATGATTATTCACTCAGTTTCATTGGAAAGCTATGTGAGCCCAGATGCTGCCATTTACTGTAGTCTAGTTAGCCTGAATTTATGTAGCTATATAATAGAAATAAATAGGCAGGTTGCTGGATTCGTTGTTCCACGGTCCATAAGAAAACTGAGTATATATCATTGACAGCTAGGGCATTAGTTTTGTTTAGATCTAGTGTGTGGTTATAGGATCTTTGCATTAGTAGTTCAGTAGTAATTCAGACCCAAGCAAACCTAAAAGAGATGTATTCATTTAGCAGACCATTTAAACGGCAGTTATTCTGTAGCAGTTAGCAGGTTAAATCCCTTATATAACATTATACAAATTGTAAGATCATGTAGGAAATTTTGCATTCATGTTTTAAATTATTCTACTCTTGTATTTATAAATGAGGTCCCAGAATGTAATGCTGTCTGGCTTGGAATCAGGGCTGGAGTTTTGGGGGCACAATCACAAAATCGCTGTATGCTAGATGATAAAGGTCAAGGTCAAAGTTTATTATATTATTTCTGATGCAGCATAAGAAGGAGAACAAACACCACAAATACAATAAAATAATGATATTTTGAGGTGCTGCAATTAATTAAAAATTAGCTTAAATAGCTTAAAATAAAAGTTACTCATTGCTACTTATTAGCTCAACATTGCTACTGATTCTCGTCTTTGAAAAGGTCTCATGCTCTGATGTGTCTATATACTGAGCATGAGGTGAAATTGGAGCAGTCCTGCGGTTTGTAGATGCTCAAACGCGGATAATTGCAGGGCTGTTACACTGAATTCCTTTGCCACTGTGCTTTGGGAACACCCAGTCCTGACGGATCAGAACCAGCACTTTACCATTGTGTGTGGACACAGGCCAAGTGCTTTGGATCAACAAATGCCTTTGCTTTGCGTGTATAAGAGCACATACTGCATGCTGCAGATTAGGCCTTAGATATTTGATGGGCAGAGGTCCATGTAAAATGAGAAGTGTAATTTGTGCAAACAGTTGGGTGACACTTTATCCTCTTGCATCCGATGTGCCAAGTTTCTTAATACTGTCACAGATTGGAAAATGGCAGCATGCCATTTACAGTTAGCTGCCGTTTAAAAGAACAATGGTAGACCCTAACAGCTGTAAACTGCAATATATGTATGCCCGTAAGGGTTTAATGCTTAGATTTAATCTGTGAATGATATTTGCGTATGTTAAACTTGCCACTTAACATAGGCTACTTAGGGTAAAAGGAGCTGCATTACTAAACAGTTGCTGAAGTGTTTAGAGTGGGTTTAGCACATTGAAATGGGATTGCTAGGGTATTCTGGGTGGTTGCTACTGTAGGGGATTGCTTACTGGTCATTAAAGAACCAAAGAGCCCCAGTCTCTGTGACATTGTAGTTCTAGATGTGGCTGAGGTCCCTCTTTAAATCTATTGTATTTTTATTTATGAATTAAGATTAATATTTAGGGTAACAAGCCCTTATTTCTAAGGACATCTGCATTGTTTGTGCTGAAGTATAAATTACAGTAATACTGGTGCTTTCCTATGCAAATGATATTAAATGAATGACACACAGATACTGCTGGGATTTTTAGATGATGTTAAATGGCTCAGTTTAAAGATGCTAGGAAACTGACAGCTTTATCAAATAAGACTAAATTATTTCAAATGTTGCTCTGTTGTGTTTTAATTAAAGTTGTACTTTCTGAGTACATTTGGGAGGAATGAGTTTACAGTGTGCCTCTATGTCGATGGATGACACCACAGTCTCACTGTTGTCTTAAACAGCATGTCATCGGCTGAAAATTTCTCACCCCTGGTAAATCACAGGGGCCTTCTGAGCGCCTACCATCTCTGCTTGACTTCTGTGTGATTGCCGGATCTGTGGATTTTGTTCCGCAGGACTTTCCCATCAGTTTATATGAAGGCAGCTCTTCCCCAAAGTCTCTGACAGCAGAGTGGGATGCCATGACATCATTGCCATGCCATTCATGTTGTATGGGAGTGAGATCCCAGTGAAAACATCTGTTGTGTACCATGGAAACAGGGAGAGGGTGACAGTAGCGGGTGGGGGGTGGCGTCTGCATCATCTGAAAGCCAAGTTTTTATAGAACCACTTTTGTGATCAGCTGTCAAAAAGTGGCAGCGATGATCTAAGGCAAAGTGCCAGTGCAAATCTTCTGTTCTTGACAATCTGAATGTTGATTTAACTGAACTTAGAGCAGCACAGACAAGAATATTTTTTTAACATGTAACAGAAATATGTTTGCATATGTACAAACCTGAGCTTGCTGCTATTAGAGCTGTCATGACTTATCAGTGATGTTGCTGAGGCAAGCATCACTATTATTATAGTGCATACATGGGGCTAAAGATTGAAAAAACAGTAAGTATTAAATCTTGGGATGTAAATTATCCAGTCATGTGGTTTGTTGAGAAAAGGAGGGCTATCACTTTTCCAGTGATCTGATGTATGGTTTTTGCCTGGTATATGAATACATGGACAGGAAACATCCCATAAATTGAAAGTGGGACCACTAGCCAGTAACCAAAATATCAGAGGGACTTATAGAGGGTGATTGGGCTCTTTTCTGCATAGCAACCACTGAAACACCATGTGGCAGCAGGTTTTGTACCTTTTTTCAGAAGAAAAAGAAATGTATCATTATTTTAAGCGTTTTGCATTAATGTTGTATCAATGCATTTTAATGCCATTTTTTTAAGCTGCAGTGCAAAAAGAGGTAATGAAGTTTGTCAGAATACGTCATTTATTTTCTGTGGAGGCATGGCAAGCAAACCAGATTTGTTTTCTGTAATTATCACTGTTTAACAAAGAGTGAGGTGCTGAAAGGATATAGTCAGGTCTGAAAAACTGCGTATAGGCTTACAGATGAGGTAATGCCCTTTCCCAAGATATTTAGAATATCTGTCGTTGTGCCTGTGGACCATACAAACAGGCGCCCCTCGCTCTGTTCTGGGGTCACAGACACAAAGTAAACAGACCTCTGCTTTTAGAAGACTTTTAGTCCAGGAGCCGTTTTCATCCTTCTGTGAACACGCCATACACTGTTGGGAGCTTTTAGCCGTACCTTGTTTTTGTTCCCCACCTTTAAGTGCTTTAGCACCCGTCTAAAAGGCTGTGACTAACGAATTACCCTAGTACTCTTTATATGCCTATTGCTGATTAATGCTGTCTGCAGAAAACCAGCACTTTCCCTCAAAATGCCTTAATCACAGTGAAACCATAACCCAAAGCTGGTGTTTAGCTGAAGTGCACATATGCTTACTTGGCAGAAAAGTGCAGCTGCCTCATATGACACAGTTGTTTAATATGGTGTAAATTGGCAAAAAGTACACGGGGAAAAACAATAGTATTAGTCCACTTTTTTATCATTTGTGGTGTACAAGTTTGTGTGCATCCATATACAGTAAACTAAACATTTAATAGTTGAGGGCTATTTAATAGGTCAAGGGGTTTGTGCCTGTTGTCACAATACATGAAGCTCGGAGAACCTCAGATTTTCTTTTTTACCAATTTTAAGAAGGCACAATTATTTAAGTATCCCAGGAGATCTTGGACTGAATGAACTCTTGTAGCATTGTCTGTTATTAAGTCAACAGCTTGCTTTTTCACCGGGCAGTGTGAATGCAAAATACCTTTACTTGCAGCTGTTAATGTTCCTTGAAGTCATTCTTCTTATGTCAAACATGCACGTGTCAGACTGCTGTCTTGTAACTTTTCCTTAAATTGTCCTTGTCAGTTCGTTCATGGCACCTTAATTCCATCTGTCAGCATCCATAAGGTTTGCCACAAGTCATCATGACCTCATGACCTCCTTTACTCAGGAGAAGAGGTCAGGATTTGTAAGATGATCTAAAGGCTGAGAAAAGGCTTCCGTACCCCTGCAACAGTTCCCCACTTGCAGCCAGAATAAAAAGTTTATAATCAGAACTGGACACTGTTCAACATAGGCCTGCCTATGCTGAAGCAACTTTAGTTTTTATGCTAAATTCAGGATCTGATGATTCTCTGGGTTTTCTTTCTTGAATGAACCACAAGCAATTCTAACTCTCTCTGTATTTCTAGATTTTCAACTACCCTCCTAATTGGCCGATTGTTGACCATATAAAGCATATACCCAAACAAAGAGAATATCTGCTCTAGATGTGGCCACTTTTTACATAAACTGTGACCCTGGCTTCAACTCGAGACCTGCCCGCATGAAAGCCGTTGCGCTCAGGGTGTTGTCTGTGTAAGGCCACATACTCTGGAAATGTGCTGACATGGCTGCAGCAAGAGCCTGCAGCTTGTTGGTTTTGAAGGCACCAAAGTCTCTCGTTTCAAGTCACAGTCTTTCCAACGTCTTCAGTGCTCAGTCAAAGGCCCTCGACTTTGGTTAACCGCAGAGCACTTTTTCAAAGCTGTATAATAATAGAAGTCACATTTGACAAAACATCAGTACCACATCATGGCGAACATGACCCAAAAAACAATCATGGTCAATTTTTATTTGTAAATCGTGCTCACATTGAGAACTTGTCACGATTAGTTACAGGCTCATGTGACATCTGTTAAAGTTTACGAAAACAAACGTATTCCAAACATTCCACCTCAAAGCAGCATTACCCGCTGCAGGGAAACATAAACTCTCCAAAGCTCCTGCTTTGCTTTGATTGGACGACCGTAGACCTCTAGAGTGGCAGGTATTATGTGAGGAGATTAGAGCTGCTTCTTTATCGCATTCCCTTGTGTTTTCAAGAAGCCAGTCTTGAGCAGCAGGGACCAGATGCTACACTGTGGAAATGAAGGTATGCCAAAGCTGTGCAGTCAAGGGCAGTTAAAGCCTATTAGATCTTCAAAGGAACGGAAGGTGCTTCAGCATTTCTGAATCAGCATCAATCAAAGTGATTATGGACTATTGCTTTTTTATGAATGATGGCTTTAATTGAGTCATGAGAGTCAATCACTCAACAGTTGCTTACAGCCATATATAGTTTAAGCTGTAAAGTTTAAATTTTTATCATTGGTATGATATCCATGCCTGCAGCTAGTCTCTGTTACTCAGTTAGGGATGGGCACCTGTGGTTCTGGAAGTGACAAATGAGCGATTGTGACAAAACAGTAATTTAAAGACCTCTTTATTTTCAGGTCTGTGATTCATTATGGTGGCATTTTGGGTATTACCTTACTACTCTAGAACAAGGGTTAGGACAGCTGTATGCATTGATTTTTGGTCTGGGGCAGAAACAGCACTATGGGTTGTACACACAGGTTAACTGGGATGACTAATGGGGTGGAACGGAACAGGTCAGGAAAAAAATAAAGCGAATGATAAGTGCTGTACAAAGTTACAGAGTTACAAAGACTAGAGATAAGACCTTTTAGGGAGAGAGACAGGTTTATATTTTTTTATAGGCAGAGCAATCACCATATTCCTGTCAAGTATTTACAGAAAAGACACAGAACAGTTTTTAGATGATTCTTGAATGTTGTGAGGGATGTGGCTGACCAAACAGAGTTTGGGAGATCATTCCACCAGCAGGGCATTGTGAAAGTGGATGAACGGGAGAATGATTTTGTGCCCTTTGGAGAAGGCAATACTAGGTACCACTCATTTACTGACCACATGGTTCTGGATGGGGTGTTGATGTGTACAAGTAGACAGCCCGTATTTGCCAGATTCAGCTATTGAGTACTGGAGAATTATGAACTAGTGATTATAAAAGCAACACAACTCAAAACATTTCTAGTGTTTTAACATGTATACCACATGTGCCTTAACACCTTTCAGAGGGGCTGGTATGACCCTCTGAATGAGATTGAGCTTTGAAAGAGATTCTGTAACTTGAATTAATTACTGATCCATCTGGCATCACATGGCTTATGGGGATGAAGGCATCATCTTCATACTGATGGGATGGTTCTGTTACACATTTGGTGGTTCTGTTTGGTCGCATCTCATATGACCAAACCAAAAATATTTTACTGTGCACCCAGCTTTTATTGGTCCAGCTCAGAACAAAGCAAAGACTTTTTTTCTGTTGACCCTGTTAATCTTCACATTTTTTAAAGAAATTGAGAAAGCAGTCACAGCTGTATGTAGTAAATCTGTTCTGGATGGAATGGGGTTGAAGAAAAGGGAAGCTTCCTTTTTAAAGCCTGAAAACCATTTTGAACCCCATGAGTCTCACATGAGCTCAACAAGCACAGCCCCTGTGCCCTGTAAGGGTACCTGCAGGCCTGACTTCAGGGTTACAAGCAAATATAAGCTTAGAGATGGATCATGATGGTGATTAGTTGTCCAACCATTAACAACTAGATTAGTAGTTTTGGTTGTTCGAAACATGTTTAGGTGGACGTCTTTGGACGTTGTATATATTAGGGCTGGGCGATATGGCTGAAAACTTTATCGCGATATCAGTGTTTTATATCGGTCGATATAATTATTGATATTTTTTATGACCCAATTAAAATAAGGACCAGGAGAAAAATATATTACATTTAAACATTTTTATTTTAAACCTAACCTTCCTCTGATCATAATCCCCTCAAGGCATCTGGCTCCAAAGGGTGAGCGCGGCTAAGGTGGTACATCAAGTTCGTGGTATTACCAGTCTTGGCGGGGACGATGGTCTTGCATAATTTTCAGACATTGGTCTGACTACGGTCAGACTTATAATATCCAAAAAACTGCCATACTGGCGAGCTGACTTTTCCTCTTTATTTACAATTTATTTACAATTTACGGCACTCATTTTCTGCTTATGAAGAGGAATCCAGCAGACCAGTACGAGACAACGATATGGCGCAACCAAACCTGATACTGTTACATGATTGGCTGTTAGCGTGTCACTCCCTACGTTGCTAGGTTACCAGAAAGCAAGTGCCTTTGTTAATGCAACCAAACTTGCTTCGCAGCCTCTGTTTTCTTCCGATGAAGAATAAAAAATATCGAACGTTTTATCGAACACATTTTTTATTGATATCGATCACGTGTCTATCGTTTTATTGCCGAGCCCTAGTATATATACAAGTTTTTCTCCAGCTAGCTTTTTATTAAAGCAAGGGCATATCTTACGTAAATGACCTCTAAAAATCTGATAGCAGTTTGGTTAATATGCTTAATTATGCAGGGCTTACTTAAAACTAATTAGTTGACTAGTTATTCAGGCAGCCTGCTGACTAGTCAATTTAAAAAATATGATTTTGCACATGCCCAATGCAAACAACGAGCATTATCATATTTACATTTACTTTTATTAATTTGTCAGATGCTTTTATCCAAAGCGACTTACAGTGCATTCAAGCTATACAATATTTTTAATCAGTACCTGCGTTTTCTAGGAATCGAACCCACAACCTTTGCACTGCTAACACAATGCTTTACCAATTAAACTTCAGGAACACAAGGAAGGAGGTTTCACAATGAATGCTGGAAGTTTAGTGCTGATTGCGTCCATTACACAGTACAGAGGCTTTCATTGATATGACCATTACAGATGGCAGGTGACTTTGCTTTCTTTGGGTTAAAATCAAGACATGCAGCTGATCTTGCTCTGTGCTGATGTCAGTCACTGTGGAGGATGTGTTGGAATGCACTTTTCTCATTCTTTTGTGTATGGGGCAGTCCTAGTCAAACATTTATAACTTAATCCTCCAGAGATTTGAGCAGTAAAACAAGTCTTTTCACAGACGCCTACATGCATCTCTTAGGATGCTCATCAATCATCTTACAGGTTGGAGCAATTATGAATAAGGCCCTAAATGGTTTGCAACATCAGTGTGGGTGTCTGTGGTCCAGAACCAGAGGAAGCAGATGGACTCCCAAGGCTAGTTCAGGACATCACAGCTTGCTTCGGGATGCCCCCTCGCAGGGGTGTTTATGAGAATTGCCGTCACAGCTCAGCCATCTCTTCCAGGAAGCTAAATCTTCCCCTGTGCTTCTCTTGGCTGCTATAGTGTTTTTAAACGGAGTGCTAATCTGAGTGTCTATACTAGTGTTGTCAAAAATATTGGTATTTCGATAAATATTTCGATATATTTCGATACTGAAATATATGAATATATCCCTTCTCTCCAACAGCGAGTTGGTTAAATAGTGTTAGTAAGTAAGATGCGAGTACGGGGAAGCGACCGGCTTTGGTTAAAAAAGAACACAGCAGAAGTGCTAAAAAAGAAGTGTTCATTTGCCTGTGAAGGCAAAGAAGGCAAAGGCAAAAGACACAAGCATGTGAATATGCAAGCGTTGTTACAAAGCAGTGCTAACAAAAGGTGCTAACACCACTAATTTGGCAAAGATCCTGAAAGACAGACACCCGGATTATATGAAGAATTTCGAGAGGTTGGTAACTGTTCTCATATTAATGGGTACAGTATGTTTAACTGGGGATTTGTCTGGAGGTTTCTTCTTCAGAGTCACCCTGCAGCTCAAAGGAAGTTTCATAACAGTGCCTTCTTCCTCTTTAATATACAATGATCACTATAAGGGATCTGTACATTCATTTACCAAATAATGTAAACACTAGCTCTGTGGAATCAAGGAATTTCTCTTGTCCTGCTCTTGTGCTCCGACATATCAACTTCTGATGTCTATTTTTGCAGTTTTGTAGTGGTGACACCAATAGCATAGAAACCCAATTAAATCTGTGCCACACTTTAATGGCTCTAAAATTATAATGACATGAACGAGACATAAACTAAACGCTGTAGGGAATGCGGTAGACAGCTCAGCAGGAATATCTTAATATGCCACTTTCCTCAGAAGAAAACTCCCAGGCGACATGCGCCCTGTCCGTCGGTGTCTGTATTTACGCTTTGCTTTATTTTTTCCTCGTGCCCCTGTGTTCAGCGCTAAAAGTGGGACACAGACCATGAAGCGCTAAGGGTGTAAAGAAGGACGGTTTGGGCTTTGGGATGATTTCATCCTGCAAATATGCCACGGGGACAAAGGCACGTTCAGCCCTGGTGATAACAAGTGTGCCATCTTTAGACACACAACTCTCTCTCGCTCCTCTCCACCACCCTCAAACACTCCAGGCCTTACTCAAAATCAAACGAAAAGGGGCCATAAGCAAAGTTGTTTTGTGTATGTATGTGCATGTGTATGTGTATGTGAACCACACTGTTTAATGCGATGCATGGAAGTCTGCTATGGTGGCTACCATCATTGCTGGTTTGGCCATGTTTAAATGATTCAGGGCATCTCTATTTTTGAAGTATGTTTAGTAAGTAAACTGGATCATTGAGCACACCTGTATTTACTGCTTTGATGTCAATTTTGCATATTTACTCGCCCCTAAATGTCGCATAAAAGATGGAACTGCAGTTTTTCATTTTGAGTCAATTGTCATAGGGTTGGCTACTGTATGTGCCTGATAATGTGACTGATAAAACTGACATACTGATAAAATGTATACCTAAATGTACTGTAAGTTGCTTTGGATAAAAGCGTCTGCCAAATGCATAAATGTAAATGTATTAAGACTATACCATAAAACATTTAAAC